>VZTT01065897.1:0-15517 GCA_013400855.1 Buphagus erythrorhynchus
CTCAGTCTCCTCCAGGGTGAACAAGCTCTATCATTTCCCCATAATACAGAACAGTGTAATTATAGATAAATACATATATTTATGTATAAGCCACGCTGAAACAGTAACATCTCTACCACAACTTGCACATTCACCACACGGTCGCTTCAAGGCGGGGTTAGAAAAACGCAGTTTCATAAAATAAGAAACTTCAAGGACAAAACAAATTAAAGCTCCAATGTGTGTTATTCACTCAGCCTGATTTGTTCCTGTCCCCTTTACCTGCAGGGTATGTTGATCCACGAGCTGGAACAGGTAGTGAGGTTTGCTATCAAAGGACACGGGCCGATGGAGGAGTTTGCCGTTGCCAAAAGCCACCCAGCCCGTCTCCAGCTCCTCGTTCCGGCAGTACACAAACCCCCTGGAAAAAACCCACCAGCATGTTCAAACTCCTTCAACTCTGTCCTGTTCCTCTGGGGTTTTTTTAATCAAATAACTCACAACCACAGTGTTGAACTTTGACTGAACTTCTATTCAAGTCAGCAATTTTTGTTGTGAAAGGATTTAAGTGTATAAAGCCTCGTGGTTTTCAAGCAATGAAGAGGCAAGGAGGTACAGTGAGTCACTGCTGCACTAATTATTTAATGAATGACATAATTAGCAAACAAACATTCACAAACTCAGCTATAAATAAAAAGTCACAGAACTGGTCTGTAGTATATCCCTCTCTGCAAAGAATCAACCAACTTACTAGACATTAAAAAATAAAATTGAATCTAAAATACTGCTGCTGCGGAGGTTGAATTAATGGCCTTCACAGGTCCCTTCCAACTTCAACTTGTTCTTTAATTTTAGACAAAACACAACTCAAGAAGAATTTCAGATGAGAAACCCAACACATTAAAATAGCATTTAATGAAAATTCACAGTATCATGGAATCACAGACTGGTTTGTGTTGGAAGGGACTGTAGAAATCATCTCCTTCCAAGCTCCATATCCTCCAGTCTTGCTACTCCCAACATCTGGGAGAGGTTTCCAAGATCAGGAATTTTTGGGTCTCAGCAGCTCTGCAGAAAAGTGTCCCTTACCTCAGAGTTCCATGCAGTCCTGATCCCAGTTTGCTGATTCCCCTGCCCACAGAATTGGTTGTGTACAGGTAGAGCCCATCAGCTGCAAGGCACCGGCCCAGGTCTGCATCTGGAGCAGGAGCAAGGACAGCAGAGAGCAGCTCTGTAACATTCCAGCTGGGAATTCTCCCTGGGAACCCTTTTTTAATACTGAATTTATTGTTTGGTGCTCTAAGAGCTGCTGTAACACAGGCACAGCCCAGGAGATCCTGTGGTTTCTTCACATCTCCTTCAAGCCTCAGAGGTGCCCAGATGGTCTCGCACAGTGAGAGGGAAAAAGAATCAAACTCTGTGATTCTCCTAAAGCTGCTCAGATCCTTCCACTTCTGAATACTTCAATTAAGACAAAACGTGTTTGAAACATAGAGTAGTAATTATTAATAATCAAGATGGGACACAAGTTCAATCTACTGAAGTTCACAGGATCTGGACACTCAGCTTGAGGGGGAAAAGCCCACTCAGTCTCTTGCCCAAACACCTAAAATGAGATGCCTCCAAAAAATCTGCAGTTAGCCTAAAATAACAACTCAGATTTTTAATTCCTATGGATTGCATTAAATGCCATCAAGGCTTGAACTAATTATTCTAAAACCATGTCAACTCCTATTTATTACAAAAGTAGCAAGCAAACAAAGCAGTAAAAGCTGAGAATGAATACAGGAAATAAAATACAAAAGAAAGCTTTAAAAAAAGAACTTCAAAATCAACTGGGTAGAAACAAAAGCAGAGGGGAAAAAAAAACAATGAACTTGTACTTCTAAAAATAAACTTGCTGTGCCACTGATAGCTGGCTATTGAACACAGGGATACTGCAGGGGCAGTGATTATGCTCTAACGAGGGGATAATATCCAAACTCTGTCTGACCCCTCTGAAAAATTCCCACTGGAGTCAGGAAGGGTCACTGGATCAACTGCTTTGGACTGTTTCCCACAGTGTGACAGCTTAAACCAGCAGCTGGTCTTCAGCAACCAAAAAACAACACTTTGAGCCCCAACTCTAAAGTTTTACATTCGTCTTTAAACAATTATCAGCACTTAAAGCATCCTGTCCTCCTGTGCTGATAGTGACAGGGATGAAATAATTCACCTTTATTCTCACTGCTGGCACCAGTGTTGGCATCAGGGGCAGGTAACATGTCCTCAAAGCCCCAGGACACGATGTGCTTCCCTCCAAGCAGGCACGAGGGGGATCCAGGGCCTCCCTCCAAAAGCAACAACCTTTAAGCAGAAAATAAAATAAAATTTCATGAAGAATAGCAGTAGGAAAAATTGGCTAAATTAAAAGTTAAGACAAAGATGTATTTAAAGTAATTATTCTGTCACAGTTCATAAGCCACTTAAAGGAATCATCAATATTTAATGAAAAAAATAAAAACAAAATACCGAAAACCCAATCAATGCTTTTAGATTTGATTTTCTAATGTCTTCTGCACATCACTAAATCTCAATCTTCCCTAAAGCTTTCAACAACTCTAAAGCCTCTTAATCACTTTTAAAGACATTCCTCGATACATGCACTTCACACATTTTCAGAGCTGCTGGAAAAGTCTCTAAGGAGAAAAGTTCCACAAACCTGTAGAGAACATCAGCCACAGGCAGGGACCCCAGCTCAGTCTGTTTCTGTAATAGATGCACTGTATGAACAAAGGTTTTCAGCGACCCTCTAAAAGGACAAGAAAAACATGAATTAAAGATGTCTATTGAAGGCAGACTGAACACACACAACAGCAGCCATGGAGAACACCCACAACCACAGCCAGGATATGGCACCAGTTTCTTTTCTGCCTGGCAGCTCTTTCCTGGAGGATGTGCATTCTTTGGAGAGGAAGGGGAAGAAGGAAGAGAGGCTGAATGCTGGGGAACCTCTGGCCTGAATTCCACCACCTTTTTTCTGGAAGAGGTTGAAGCCCCAGTAGGATGGGAAAGCAGCAGCCATGGGCTGGGTCATCAACAACAGGTTCATAAAGGCAATCTTCATAAAGGGACCTGATAAAACATCTCAACACTGCTCCTGAGGCAGCTCTTTCAGCATTTCTTGTAGCTGATGAAGCACATTTAGATCTCCAGTGCAACCCGTGGATCTTCCTGGCTGAGCCCAAGTGTGAGCGAGGGCTGCTGCACTCCCACCTGGAGATGCCTTTCCTAACTCAAATAGGAAAGACCAGACTCATCCATTTCTCACCAAATTTCTGATTACTTTGCACAGAATCATGGAATATCCCAAGGTGGAAGGGACCACAAGGATCATCATCCCGCTCCAGGCCCTGCACAGACACCCCAGCAATCCCAGGCTGTCCCTGAGAGCATTGTTCAAACTCTCCTGGAGCTCTGGCAGCCTCGGGGCAGTGCCCAGCACTCTCTGGGGAAGAACCTTCCCCTGATACCCAACCTAACCCTGTCCTGACACAGCTCCAGCCATTCCTGGGTCCTGTCCCTGCTCCCAGAGATCAGGGCTGTCCCTGCACTGCCCCTCCTGAGGAAGTTGTGCATTGGGATGAGGTCTCCCCTCACAATCCCAAATTTGGATCATCCAGTGGTAGCTTTATTTCCAGGCATTACATCCCACCTAAACAGGAGAATTTGGCTGTGTCTTAGTTCAGTTATGAGCTGCTTTCCTCACAAACAGGAGTGATCAGCTGCAGAGTTCCTTGCCCTCTGCTGAACCCAACCTTTTGCTGTCATATGTGGTCAGTCAGCTCCCAAGCTTTCCTCCTCCTCCACACCCCAATCCCTGTTTTCCCCAGTGACATCTTCAACTCTTTGCTTTCACTGATAAACCTCAGCCTGGAGAAAATTGACACCAAACACATTAAAGCACCTCAATTAATTATTTAAAGCAATATTTACCCTGTTGTCTTATTTTTAGTAATAAGAAGCACCCAAGATTGCAACTAGGAACGTCAATAATAGTCTCATTTTCAAGGCTTTTTCTTCAACACATGACTTAGATATTTAAAGGAAAAGTGTGAGGCTTTCAGAAGTGAACAAAGCACAGTGGGATATTTCAACTCTCTAAGCAATGCAAGGTAGACTTGCAAAGAAAATAAAAGATCAACCTGAAGTTCAAAATCTCTACTTGAAATTTAGCTCAGCTTCAACAGAACATCCCATATTTCCTGCAAATTGACATCTGGGGAAAAAAAAAGAAATGAGATTGTGTTTATCAAATCCAATTTCTCTGAGCTATGTTCAAGTACATTGCCCTTCAGATAAGGCAGTTGTCAGGACAGAATAATTTGCCACATACCATAAATTTCTCATTGACTTCATTAAAACAAGTGCACTAGAGATTAAGTAGGTTTCATTTGAATAAACCTTCTCCTAAAGCAAATCATGCCATATCCTGGGAACTCCAACATCTTAAATCAGAGTACAACTTCACAGACAAGGCTGTGACTGGGTGGAACATTCAATCCAACATTTCCAAAAGGCTCCCTGTGACTTTAAAGCCACGTTCATGGGGCTTTGCAGAGGTTTTGTATTTCCTCCTCTTCTTCCCATCCCCTAATAAAAGTAGGTTTTGATTAAAAGCAATTATGAACATTTTGTCATCAATCACCTGATGCCAAACCCATGCAGGGCAAGGGGTATTTTAACCTACAATGGTTGAACTCTTCACTGGCAAAAANTGTGACTTTAAAGCCACGTTCATGGGGCTTTGCAGAGGTTTTGTATTTCCTCCTCTTCTTCCCATCCCCTAATAAAAGTAGGTTTTGATTAAAAGCAATTATGAACATTTTGTCATCAATCACCTGATGCCAAACCCATGCAGGGCAAGGGGTATTTTAACCTACAATGGTTGAACTCTTCACTGGCAAAAAAATGAAAAAATACCTCCAGACATTTGAGAGACAACACTGAAATCAAATCTGAAAGGAACTGCCATGAAACCTGACAGTTCCACCTTCTCCAGCCAAAGAAAGGTGCACAAAAGGGCAGGACAAAGGGAAAAGGAGACAACTTTTCTCCCTGATAAACACATTTGGAACCATTCCTAGAGCAGCTCACTGCAGTGGAAGCAGCAATATGCACATGAGGCATTGCTAACCCAGATCCTTCTGCTTTTGCATATGCTAAACACATGCAAAATAGAAATGCTTAGTTTCACCCTTTCCAACCCAATATTTAAATATCAGAAACGCTGGTGCAAGCTAAAAATAAGCATCACCAGTGCAGTCACATAATTTTTTATTTGTTTCAATGGAAAGACAGAATGAACACCAACCACAGGATTGCTCAGGGGTGCTGGAGTCACCATCCTGGAAGGGTTCAAAAACCATGGAAGTGGGATTTGGGGATATGGTTAATGGTGAATCATGGCTGGACTTTGGCAAAATTCCTTAATTCTCTCTATCTTGCCAGTAAACTTTTATGTACCTGTGACCCCTTGAGAACATCTGGTTGGGATTTCGCCTTATGCCAAACCTCAGTTTTAACCCTTGAATTTAACTATTAAATGTTACATCCAGCCTTAACAATCCCACAGCTCTCTGCTCTTTCAGCACAGCTCCCTTACCTTGCACAAGCCAAGGCAACCAGGGCAGCAGCAGCATTTTCCTTCTGCTTGTAGGGGATGTGCTGGCCGGAGGGCGCCGTGTCCTCGAGCCAGGAGCAGAGCAGGGACTCGATGCCGTTGAGGCAATCAGCCGGTTCCTTGGTCAGGCTCAGGGGCTGGCAGTCCCGAAGGCAATTCAGCAGCACCTCAGCTGTGATGTTACACAGAGCAGGGTCTGTCCTGCTCTGCGACTGGATCAGCGGGAACACCAGCAGCAGCCCCATGCGGGAGGTGAAAGGAGCCTGCTCCGGCTGCTGTAACAACCCCTGGCGTTTGAGCAGCGCCAGCGCCTCCTCATCCCCGGAGCTGTCGCGGTCGTGCTGCTCCTCCAGGGCGAGCTGGCGCTGCGCGTTCCAGAGCCCGCGCAGGGCATTGAGCCGGTACTCCAGCAGCCGCGCGTACGCGTTGCTCTGGTTCCCGCACACCGAGCGCAAGCGCTCCGCCAGCTCCGTGGGGTTCTTGGTCTCGAAGGTCAGGATCTAGGAAAGGAAAAGTGGGTGTTTATAGAGGTTTTTAAAAGGGAAAGAAAAAATCCATATGGTTGCGGTGGGATTTTTTAGATCAGCAGATGGAGGGATATTACTTTTAATTTCTGGGGATAAAGCTACACCCGGGGTCAGAGAACACGTGAGTGAGGTTGTGCTGGCCATAAACTGAAACACATGAACCTCTGTCCATGGACGATGGCAAAGGACTGGGACAGCTGCCCAGGGAGGGTGTGGAGTCTCCCTCTCAGGACATGTCCCTTTGACACCCGCTCCAGGTTTGGACTGGGGGATCTCCAGAGATCCCTTCCCACCCCACAACTGTGGGGTCTCCGGAGATCCCTTCCCACCCCACAACTGTGGGGTCTCCGGAGATCCCTTCCCACCCCACAACTGTGGGGTCTCCGGAGATCCCTTCCCACCCCACAACTGTGGGATTCTGTGAGCCTGGTATTGCTGAGTCAGCATCCTCACCAAACCCAGCTTTGGGGGTTGCTGACGGGGATTTTTAAGCTTTCAATAAACAACAACACAGATTGTAAAGAAAAAACACACACACAAAATAGTAGCTTGGAAAACAAACGTTCCCCTCCTCTGGAGCTTTTTTCTGTAATCGAGGCAATTTTGTTAAAAACTTCAAAAGAACTGCAAGGTTGGAGGGTCCCAGCGGTTTAGAGCCCTTCTATTAAAACTAATAGGTCGCTAATGTTGTGTAATAAGAACATGCTTGTTCTAGTTTTGGAGCTCTTCTAATAAACAAACCAACCAACCAGTTCTCTCCAATTCAACAAGAGTTCTGTTACACTCTCTCCCTCCCCTGCTTTTTTCCCCTCTTAAATTTTATCATCTTGCACTTAGCTACACCTTTCTCAAAATACTTCATGTTGCTGCTGTAGTTAAAAACCCTAAAAGTGTCCTCCTCATCATTTCAGACAGAAGAAAGAGGCTTTTTTGGCAATTCTAAATAAAACTGAAGACTAAGTTGGAACAACAGAAAACAAAAGCGTGACACAAAAATGTATTTATGGTTTAGTACCCAGCCTGGGACTGGAAAACTCAGAGTTTTAAGTCATTTACAGACAACTTTTCTCCTTCCAGCAAACAACAACAACAGTGGAGATCAGCAAAGTCACTAAAGCTCAAGGAAAGCCATGAGCCAAGCATTTTGTGATACCCTGGATCCAGTGTCCAAAGGGATTTGGTGTCCAAAGGGCTTCTGGGCATGTTCCAAAATGCCTCATCTCATCTACCCTCAAACACCATCTTTGGCCCATCTTTATGCTGCAAAACTGTCCTTCCATCATTTAATAAATAAATATAAACATGGGAAGGGGAATGTGAGAGACAAAGTTGCCATGGGAAATGGGGTTGTTTGTTTTGTGGGGTTTTTTAATTGCAGGCAGCAGTCATAGAGATCATGAAATAAATGTTTCTGGCTAATTGCAGACTCCTGAACAGCTTGTTAAAATGCTGCAGGACAAATCATATCTGCCAGTGCCACAGAGCCCCTGACTAAAGGCAAGGAAACAGCTTTGCAGTAGGACATTCACCACTAGAGCCAGGAAAAGTTCACTCCAAAGGAATTCACATTGTAATTACACTTGAATGGATGTTTTATTGAGCTCCTTCTACCTAATAAACCTCCTTTAATTAATTTCTCCAAGAGATTATAAATATTAATTCCTAAACCACATATTATACATTTAAAATAACCACCTCCTGTTGTGTGTTCTGCTGTCTCAAAAATAAGTTTGTTCCCTATTCTAGATGGAATCACTTTCTACAACAGTTGGCTTTTGATTTTCTTGAACTAAACTGGATGGATTTTCCACTAAGTGACAACAAGCTGCAGAAATAGAGGAAAAAGAGAATTAATGTTTGCATTTTCAGAGTTAAATGCTGAAGAAAACAGGTCTGTGGTCTTTGGTAACAAAAAAGATACCATCACAAAAGACAAGCTGTGATGTACCTGGTGTTGCATGTCTTGCTTCTCAAATCCCACAGTTTAACAGGAAAATGATTTGGTTTTTTTTTTGCCTTTGATATGGCTCTACAGCTCTGAGTCTGTCTTGTGGCAATCAGGACGAGTCAGTGTCAAATATGTGCAGTTTTGCTGATGAAAAGCCTTTTCCTGCTGAAGTTTTAGTTTCTGCCTGATCTCACAGTTCGCAATTTGCTTTAAAAGTGTGCGTGGTCTGTCTGGGATTGGTAAGAGTGTTTCTCTTCAGCCTTTCATAAGGGAAACGAGCACTAATTTGGGTAAATGATACAGGAAGTACATCAGCTTCAACAGATTTACAGGATCATTCCAAAATGGGACTTAGAGACTTTTGATAATGCAGTTTACATCATCAGATTTTCACACACAGCTTATGGAAAAAAAACCTTAATTACTCAACACCATTTGAGGGTCTAAGGAGGCATTTGCAGTTCCAGAAAACAAGATATTAGAAGAAAGGTGTGAGGTCATCTGCTACACAGGCCACTTCAGCAAATTAAATTAAAGGCTGTTTTCCTCAAAAGCCTTTTTACTAGAGGTCAGTACTCAGAGCTACTCCAAAAAGGAGCTTTAAGACCAGATGTTCCCAGTGAGGCTGGGCCAAACACCCCGGGAGCTTCCAGGGTTTGAACACATCCCAGGGAGCTGCTCTGGCTCTCCCTGGGAGTCAAACCCAGCCCTTCCCACCCCAAGAGTGACAGAGCTTCACGTGGTCCCTGCCACATCCATCAGTGCTTCCCTCTGGATACATTAAAGACTCCACACAGGAATCCCAGCCCTTGCCAGGGTTCTCATATCTCCAGGCAAAGCTTGTCATCTTCCAACTATCTGAAGTCAAAACAAGTTAAAATAAAATGCAATAAAACCCTCATCATGTTCTTTCACAAATTCTGATACAGACAACACAACTACCAGTGTTTATAAAAGATAAAATTCCCTTTCCTGCTGCCTTTGGGCTGCCTCAGGATTTGCACCTCAGCTTCAGCTCTGATTTGGGACTGATTTCCAGCACCCTTTTGGGGTGCCTTGATATTTCCCTGGGGAAGTGTCAGGGGCAGGCTCCAAATCCAGCCTCACACAAACCTCACCTGAACCAGTCCCTGATCCATCATTTCCAACTCCAAACATTCCTGACTAACAAGGCTTGAACAGAATCAAAGAGGATGCAACAAACACATCACTTTGCCACAGAACGAGTTACCCAAGTAGCTACTTACATAAAAACGTACTAAAAACTGTATTATTAAATAGTTTAATTGGCACTATTTTAATTTTACAGTATCTTATCTTTACACATTATTTCCTTGTTTGATCTTTTAAATCGATTTTAGTCAATATTTTAATTAGAAAATGGTAGAGCCAAAGTTCAATCACTCTAATTGGTCTTTGACATCATCTTCAACATCCAGAAGCACAAAAGGTATCTGATTTTAGATGAACCACAGGGAGGTGTCATCTTTCCCACTGTATCCCATATCTGTCCTTTTCCATCCTACTACATGACCTTACCCAGGTAATTCTTCCCATTAAACAGAATTTTTGCCAAATCTGCTCCAGAAAGGAGTGGCTGACATTCCCTATTTTCAAGGCATAATGTTTCTCTGATGGTAGTAAATACCAGACCAAGTACAATTAACACACACTAATATACATGAAGAGTTTCAGCCTGAGGTTTTATGACCCTATTAAGTAAATTTAAATGTGAGCTGTCACTAAAAGGCAATTTTTCCTCTGGCTACAGCTCTTCCTGCCCCTTGTCCTCTCCCTGGTGCTGGCACTGGTGCCTGTGGGGGGTGTGTATTTTAATTCTGCTACACAGGGAACTGAGGAGCAGTGAAGTTGTCCACAAAGAGGGGATTTTATCCTCAAGTTGCATATTGGAAAGAGAAGCCTCTAAATCTCCCCAATAACATTTAATTCTTTCTCTCCAGAGTTCAACTGGGTGAAGTTCACACATGAAGATGAAGATGGTGGAACATTTATCAGGATCAATTACATCCCTAATATCCCCCTGAGTATAAAACACATATTCCCATCTCACAGGAGGTACAAACCAGACAGAAAAACAGAACCTCAAACTTGTATAATATCTTTAAAAGCAGCATGAAAAAATGTAATTTTATTATCTGACCACCCCATTACAGGTATAAGGTCATTCCTCTTGTACACAGTTAACAGAGGCAGCACCACTTGTTTACTCAGCTCTTTTGTCTCTAGAAACACCAATAAAACAATGTAAAAACACTGAATTACAAAAAGTATGGATTATTCTGTCAGAGAAAGAGCACAAGTGACAGTTTTAAAGGTACCCTGAAGATTGAAATACACATCCCAACTGAAGCTACTCCATAAACAACCCTGTGTCCCTGCTTCTTGTCTCCCACTCTGCTGGGGAACAGCAAAACCCACCTGAATTTCTTCTAAAACAATTCCTAACCCCTCTCTAAGGCCTTTGCCTTGCTACACCACATGCCAAATATATAAATATGTGTGAACATTTTCTCCCTGTTGTTTTAGCAGCTGCTGCACTTTACACCATGCTTTAGTGTTGCAGTTAAAAACTACAAATCTCAAGGTTGTTCCAATTTTTTCTGCTCCAAGAAATTTTAACCTTATCCTCTTGTCCAAAGCGTTTGCTGAGTCCTGTGTGGAGCAGTGCAGGTTTTTAACTACTCAGCTAAAAGCAGAAGCTGTTTTCTTTTGTGACAGCATTGGAAATCTCATTGCTCAGAAATAAGCACTAAGACACTGCTATCTTTTACAATTTTATCCCAAATAATTTTTGTAACCATACAAATTTATGAAATAACCTTCATATCTCAGATGAATTACAGAGAACAAGCAAGCTGGAAATAAATAAAATGTTATAAAGTGTTGTTTCTTTATTTGTTCATTAAGTATTTCTTTGGCTCTTACTCAAGTAGGAGGTGAAAATGACTGCAAAAGGTAAAGAAAAATCTTTGGAATTTAAACATCTGAGAGTGCAGATCACAGAATTAATCAGCTGCAATTGGTAACAAGATCTATATTTGGGAAACAAATTTGCAAAATCATCCTTGAGAAGTTTCCTAATGTTTCTCTACAAGGTTACCTAAAATACAATTTCAAAAACCCAAAGTCAGAGGCACAGTGGTCCTTATTAGAGAAGTTTAATAAATTCCAAGTGCTGGCAGAGGAACCCTGGAGCACTGGCAGGGGATGCACAGGCAGGATGAGGCTGTTCCAAGCCTGCCACACGCCTGGATCAGCAGTTTTCAAGTCAGAGGTCACAACCCCAGGAAAGGTCACCCACTTAGGAAGGAGTCAATTGTTGATGGTGGCATTAGGGACTTTGAGTATGACAGAGGTGATGCTTGTAGCTGGCAGTAAGGTCACAAGCAGAAAGGTTTGGGAAGCACTGACCCAGATAATTGCAGGGAACTGCTCTCTCCTTCAGCAATCAGGGAAAAGTGACAAAATGTTTTCCCTGGGCCAGGAGGAAAATGGGTGAAAACCTCCAAGTTTTGCAGAAACCTTCCAGTCTAAAGCATTTTATGGCAAACACAAATCAGTCACAGGACTGGCACATGCTGAGAAAAGAGCACTGGACTTCAGCTCTTCAACCTCAGTGGAAGGCCAGTCCAGGCCACCACTCTTTCCTTATTTGTTTCATTTTTATTATTTTTTCACCTTCCACTTGATTAAAGGTAGCTATTTTCAGTGACACCTGACTCTGTCCCACAGAACAGAGCTGAACAAAGAGTCCAAACATAAATGAGGACAGACATGATCCCAACAGCCACTGAGGGAGGAGCTGCACTCCCAGACCCATGGTAAAACCAGAGGAAGGTTCCCTGCCCATGGCATGAGGGGATACTGGATGATCTTTAAGGTTCATCTTTAAGGTCCCTTCCAGCCCAAACCATTCTGGGATTCTGTGGTGGCTCTGCAGAGCTGGCAGATCAAATCTCCCTGGTTGAAGGTGTTAGTGGCTTCACATTCTATTCTAACTACACACCAGTGATTCTAACTCTGCCACTCAAATCTGGAAGCCTTCTGGGAAGATTCTGGAAGTGCTGCAGTTCCCTTTGGGGCACATCAAGGAACAGCCACTGAATGTCCCTCCTGGATACTCTGTGGAAGCTCTGTCACGTAGGGTTGTCTCCAAGAAGAAGACTTTGCTCTTTCCAAGATTTCTGTGTGAAAGATTTTAAAATAAAGGTCCAAAGGCTTCTGGAATCACTGACTAATCTCCTGACTAGGGGATTTTAGTGGGAAACACACACCAGGTGCAGCTGGTTCATGCTTTTCATTACAAAATTTTATCAAATTAAAAAAAAAAAAAAAAGCCCTCATTGTTTTGTAAATACACTGAAACAATCTAAGAAGTTGGCACACATCATCACAGAAAAAATAAAAACAGAGCAAAAAAACTCCACACCCTTTAAAACTCAACATACTCCTAGAACAAGTTGCAAGAGCCTTAATCTTCTCTTGCAACATACCACTAAAATATATATGTATAAATACAAGTGTATACAAATATACAAAAAAATAAAATCAAAGCTGCATGGGAGTCAAAATAACAAAATAAGTTTTCATAAGCGTTTCTTGGCACAACACCAGCGCTGTAACATTTTTTCCTCTGCTTTTCTTTTTATAAATAGACAGAACCTTTGAACAGAAGGACAAAGGAAACACATCCAAACACACTGACATTAGTCACCAATACACTCTCTAAAGGGATATTTAAGCAAAACAGACCAGAATGATACTTCTCCACCCAAAAAATATCCATTAAAGTATTAAACATTTATACATTTTTAATTAAGCACTTCAGCCCAGAAATTCAGCCAGGCTTCTGACCACCACTGACAAAGCACAAGAAGGGAATTAAAGAAGTTTCCTAATCAAAGCAGCAGCTGCAGCATCTCCTACCCTTGGCCAATAGCACATCCCAAGAGATTTCTGTTTGGACCATTTTCAAAGATATTTATTACACTGCAAGTAGGAGTAGAAAGAGTGTAAATGAGCTCTTGTGTAGCAGTCGATTGCATGGCCACACTTCAATCAGATGTGTGCACCTATTTCCACAAAATGGCTCCTCAAAGCCATTCCACATCACCAAAGTAGCCCTTAGTTAAATAAAAACAGCATTAAAAAAGGCAGATAAAATACAAGCTAAATATTTAACATTTGCATCACGTGATATTTCATGTTTTAAAACCCTCCCCCCTCAATACCAAATGCTAAACCAATTTGCAGATATCTGAAAAACAAACTGATCACTTGTGATCATCAATTCTATCACTGAATGGAAATAAAAGGCTTTAATAAACTGTGACTTAAGAATAAAGATCAATATAAGTCAAAATCAGTACTTATCAAAAATAAGCACCACAGCAAAAAGTCATATTTAATTATTTATTTAAAAGTTTTGCACTGCAAACATGAACAACAGAAAAAGAATTTCCGGAACAGGAAAAAATTATGTGAATCAGTGGCACTGGATTGCTGCAACACTTGTTATAATAAATGTCATAAAGCACAAGACACAGTAGCACCAATTCCATTCCTATCTCTCCCAAACAACTGGAGTTTTAGAACATTCCTAACACTAACAAAAAATTCTCCAGAGCTGAAGTGTTTTTCAAGTGAAGCTGTGTGTCAGGTTTCAGGCTGGAACACACTTCTGGCCTGGCTGGCAAGATCTTAAAATAAGGTCTTGTTTGTTTTTTAAAGGATATCTTCCTTTCTTATGATATAACATAAAAATGCTGTGGGAGCACATTATTTTTCTAGCACACCTTTTAAACTCAACGCTGCTTCTAGAACTATGCCATGCAATCAAAATATTTTCTTGCATCCAAGCTGCACTGAATGCCAGAGCAAGTCTGATTACAAGGGAGAATCGTTCCATGTTTATACACACAGAGATAAGTCAGCCACCTTAAAATCTCCCTTTTCCTGTTCATGTGATATTTGCCAACATCCATTTCATGGCAGCAGCTGATTTTCCCATGCCATTCCCCAGTGTCCCAACACACAGGACAGAAAACGCACGCTCTGCAGAAAATATCTTTCCTTAGATAAGGTGGGGGAAGTTTCCCCAAAGCCCATAAAGACTGCACGTCACTCGATGAACAACGATGTTGTCAGGACTGGGTGCTTCTCAGCAACACCCCAGACAGCAGCTAAAGCCTCACTAAAAGGGTTTTTTTCAGCCTAAAATGCCTGGGAACAAACAGAGCCCGGAGATAAAGCTCAGGCTGGACCTTCCCCTGCCCGCTCCCACCGCTCAGCTCCGGTGACAAAGCCCCTGTGTCACTGCGAGCCACATTGCTGGGGAGGAGGGTGGGGTGAAAGAGGAGAAGGGAGGCACACAGGGGGGAAGAAAAAAAATGCAGTCTACAAAATAGATGCAACCTATAATCCGTGACATTCAGTCCTTCAGCGGCTCCTCCTAAGATAAAACAGCTGCACCGCCTGCCTGCAGCCAACACCACGGGCAGCTCTGGGAAGGTAAAAAGCTGGGATGAAAATCTGGGCTGCCCTCCTTGCTCCTTAATAATGATCACTGTCAACAGCTGAATAAAACACCCGGGCACCCTTGAGCATGTTGTTGTAAGGCTGATCAATTACAAACCGTCTAAAAGTAACAGCAAGAAGACACAAAACCTTCAATAAAAATAAACGGGCCAAAGGCCACGCTGAAATCCGTGAGCACGGCTCTGATTTCCAAACCTTATGGATTGAAAACAAGGAGGACGCACCAATAGTTCACCCTCCATTTACCTCCACCTCACCATCCTCCTGCCCAGCTCCACTTTCATTATTATCTGAAATAAATTAGATCGGCTCAAGACAAGCAGAACGCCTCGACACCGGCTGGCTCCGGACTCCAGATCCCTCACCCGGCATCCGCATCCAGCATCCTCCATCCCGGCCCCCGAATCCTCCCCTAGTCATCCTCCCTGCACCCCCATCTCCCATCCCCCGTCCTCCTCGCCTCAGGCCTCCGCTGCCACCGTGCCCCTCTTCCGAGGGCATCGTCCCCTCAGCCCCTGGCGCTGCCCCGTCCCTCCCCTCAGCTCGGGGGGCCGCCTCACCTCCAGCTCGGTGTCACCGGGCTCGGCCACCCCAATGATCTCGCTGGGCAGCTCGGCCAGGTCGGTGACCCGGATCAGCCCGTCGTGCAGGAAGATGGTCTCCTCCTTCACCGACAGCCACTGCGCCGAGTCGGTGGCCGCGGCCGCCGAAGCGGCCGCCGGGGACCCCATGGCGCGGAGGGCGGGGGGGCTCCGCAGGGCTGAGGCGAGGCGGGTCCCGCTACCCGCCCATGGCGGGGGCAGGGCGGGGGCAGGCGCGTCCCCAGCGGCCTGAGCGCCGGAC
>VZTT01065897.1:15670-32426 GCA_013400855.1 Buphagus erythrorhynchus
CCCCGGGACACGCCCCCAGCCCCGGGGCTCCGCCCCCGCGCCGCTCCCGCCGCTCCGCCGGTACCGGAGGCAGCGCCTCACCCGCGCCCCGTGTGTTCCGCTCGGTGCTTCACCCGCACCGGGCACAGCGCCTAGTCCGTACCGCGGGGAGTGTAGCAACCGCACCGGGCGCAGCGCCGCATCCGTACCGGGAGCGCTCCCCTCAGAGCTTTTCACCCCGCTCATATCGCACCTCAGCGCCTCACCCGCGCCAGGGGGAGCGGATCGTCCGCACAGCGGGGAGCGCATAAACCGCACCAGGTGCGCTCCCCTCAGCGCCTTACCCTCATCGAGGGGAGCCCGGGTGTTCTCCCCTCAGTGCTTCACCCGCATCGTGGGCAGCAGATCATCTGCACCCGGTGTTCTCCCCTCACCCCCGCCGGGTGTTCTCCCCTCAGCGCTTCACCCGCACCGCAGGGCTCTTCCCTCAGCGCCTCGTCCCTCAGGGATTGCTCCCCTCAGGGCCTCAGGCCCTCACCTCAGGCGATGGCCGCTCCCTCAGCCCTTCACCTCCCTCCTCCCTTTGCCCGGACCGAGTGTTGCTCCCTCAATGCTGTTCGCCTCAGTTTCCCTCTCAACCCTCTGGGCTTGACTTGCTGGGCCCCTCTGGAACTCCCCATTTTCCTCCAGGACTGATCCCCCTTGGTTCCTCACGTTCCCCTCATGGTTGTTTCTCCTCTCCCTCCCCTCTGCTCAACCCTATTTTGTCTGTCCCCTCACAGAATGGTTTCCCTTTCTTCCTTCCCCTCGCAGGAATCCTGTCACCTCTCAAGGAGCTTTTCCCAAAGGACTCGTGAGCAAGCAGGTATGTTCCTTAAAATCTGTACCTCTGGATTTATGGATTCCAGAGGGTGTAAAGCAAAAAGAGTTGCAACACCTCAATATGTGTGGGGGATCCAAAGGAAAACTGATCCTTCTTTCTCATCCTAATTTCACCCTCAGTTCTCTCAGACCTTGCCCTGAGCCCGTTCAGAGGCACAAAGTGTCACAGGCAGCAGTACCTGGATGTTCAGCAAAGGACGTGCTGCTGAGACAAATCATGTTAATGAGAGAGATGTGGTGATAAATGTTAAATAGTTTTAGTGGATAATTGCTGTGGGGATTCCCATTGCAAGTGTCTGTTTTTCATGGAACAGTGACTGTGCACAACTGAGCAGAGATAGAGCTCTAGGCATTTATTTACCTGTTTGATCAGATTAAATTATTTAACATACTAGTGCATTATAACAAATGTGCTGTGCTATTGCAGGAAAAGCTTATTCAGAGCTGGAGTAAAACAAGATCTACCACCAGTGCTTTATATACTATTAAATCCGGTTGGGAAGAAGCATTTTGTTCCATGTAATGGATGACCACTCAACATAGGACCCATACAAAGCCCTTTGTAGCCCTGATTCAGCAATGTGAGCACTCACACCATTGTGTAGTTTGTTTTTGAGGCTAGTTCAGTTGACACAGGGTTCAAGTAAGTTCAAACAAGCAGTAATTGAGAGATCTGTGTGATAGCTCTGTGCACTGTTGGGTAGGACATCCCTGCTATTCATGTGCTGAAGAGTCTCCAGGCTTGGTTTTATGCTAGAAATAGATATTATTTTCCTCTGTGCTGCAGTAATTTTTGAACAGGGAGAGTGTGCAGAGCTACTATCAAAAGTTTTTATGAGGGAGAAGCTTCATGAGCATCTGTTATTTTTGGTCAAGACGTGACAGAGAGAGCAATTGCTGCAGATGGACCCTGATCCTCCCGTGGGAGCCCTGGGAGGACTCAGAAGAGAGGGAAGGCTGAGACTGGAAGATTTTATGGCAGGTGGGACATGGCAGCTGAGTTCTGGCAGGGAAGATAAGCCAGGCTCCTTGGAGCAATGGAAAAACTCCTGGGGTTAGATTAGTCACAACATTTCATGGGGAGACAGCCACGGGTGTTGTTGTTTTGTTCCCAGAGTGGGAGTTTGACACTGTTTTCATTCATCCACACGTGAGAGGAACAGAGGGAGAGAAACACAAAGTGTGTGGTGCAATTTTAGTGGGAGTAACATTCCACCAAAAAAGCATTCCATCTTTAGATCTTGTGGTACTATCATGGTGCTAGTCGAGTCTTTTTCACAAAATGAACACAAACAGCAGAGCTGGGAGTCAAATGGGATGTTCCCTTCACAAGCAGGGTGAAGGACATCAGCAGAAGGGTTTTGCAGTGTTTTCCAGAGGTTTGGATGTACCTGTTCTCCAAAGGGATATTTCACAGGCTGGGTAACCCCAGGCTGAACATGCTTTGTCTGCAGCTCTCCCCTGCTCTTTCCAAGGCCTCCTGGACTGCTTTATCCCAGAGGAATGTGGCTGCCACAGCAGCTCCCAGATGGAGAATCCGTGTTTGAGATGGCTGTGGATCCAGCCCACTGCCTTGGGATGCAAGCCAAAGCCTTTTATTGGATTGAGGAGCTGACTCAGAGCCAGGAGAGGAGAGTGAGGCTCTGGGAGCTTCCACAGCAGGTGAGGCACTGAGTGAGGTGTGTGGCCACATTATTCTCTGGCAGGGGCTGTGCTTTGTCCTTTGTCTGGAGATTGGTGCCAGTTTGTCCCACAGGATCCTGATCCATGTGGGTTTCTGTGGGAAGTAACCTGAGCTGCCCTCAGTGAACACAGGCCCCTTGGCTCTGACCTGCACATTGTGCAGATGTTTTGGAAGTCCTCCTTTCAGCCACATCTGTGTGAAGACTTCCCAAGCTGAACAGAAGGGATATTCACCATTTTATAGTTATTGATTTGCTTATTTGGAGTTCTTCTGAATTCTATTGACTTGACAATTCAAAGTTAAAAAGCAGTTATTGAATGAAAGCAATGGAATAAAACTGAGAAATGTACCCTATCCTGCCTCAGTGCAGGTAAATAAAATAATTACTGGTAAATGTAATTTCCTAAATTATTTGAAGTGCCTGCCATTCAGGAATTAAGAGTGTGTTGTACAATCTATAAACTTACATAGCATGGAATGCTGATGTAGCTTCCTACATGAAATTTTCAGTACTAGGGCTGTACTGGATGCAGCAAACTCCATGCAGTTTGCCTGGCATCTGCTGCAGGTGATGTTGTGTAATGGAATGAAAAAAATATAATATTTGTGTTCTGCCTGTCACCAGCAAACGTCAGCCACTGCAACTTCGATGTGCAGTCAGAGGGGTACAGCAGCAACTACAAAGAAGTCTTGGATTACTTTATGGGAAGACTTAAAAAATAGACCAGAATAACTTTGTGACACAGATCATCAAGCTGAAGGAGTAAGACCTTCAACTTGTAAAAAAAGCTCCTACAGAAAACCAGTCTTTTGCTTCCATTACTTTGCATTTTTTCCATTTTTTTTTGGAGCAGATGTTGAATGTTCTTTGAGCTGCTGTGTTTGCCTCTGGTGGCAGGATTTTAGGATCAGCTCCTTCCTGTGCAGGTCTCCTGGGTCCTTGAGCTTTTCTGGACATCACAGATACTGAGATTTAGCAGAAGATGCTCGTGGTCTGTGGGCAAAATTTCACTCCTGAGAGCTGCAAATGGAAATTCCCTATTTCTGCTTGGAATTTGCCTATTATGTAATGGGATTAAAAGCAACATTGTCTCACCCTTCAGTTTAATTTTACATTAACAGCTATTATGTGTGGGGAGAGGTCTTTTCATCCCAAGGCTTTGCTGTGCATCTTTCTGTTCATTTAGAAATTACACTTTCAGTGACCATTGTGGTACTAAGAAATGTGTGAAAAAGAAAAAAAAAGTTGCTATTTTTATGTGGTCTGCACTAACCAGATTTGCAGACCCTGAATCCTGCCTCCTCTGCCTGGAACTTGTTATTTAGGGAGCCCAAATGCCATCATTAATAAGGCCACTACCCAAGGAATACTGGCATTTCTTGGCACATTATCTGGGATTAAAAACTACAGTTTCTCCAAGTAAATCTTAGAAAGGACTGAAGTGGAAAAAAAAATCAGTGTTTGACAGAGGAGAAGGAAGAAACTAGACAGTGAAATAAAATAATTCCAAACCTCAGAAATGTATTTTAATTGCAAAGGGAAATATTCACATTTTTCTTATTTAGAAGAGCAATAATTGCTGAAGATTGCAAGGTGGGCTTGAGGAAGGAAGAACAAATAGATATTTTTATTATAATGAATAAGGGTTATAGGAAATAAGAGTATGAATCACTACCTTGCAAACATGGCCTTACTTAAATTGGACAGGAAACAAATGTGAATTATGGAATCACAGAATCTGGGAATCTTGGAATGGTTTGGGTGAGCAGGGACCTTAAAGCCCATCCCATTCCACCCCTGCCATGGGCTGGGACACCTTCCACCATCCCAGGTGGCTCCAAGCCCTGTCCAGCCTGGCCTTGGACACTTCCAGGGATCCAGGGGCAGCCACAGCTTCTCTGTTCAGTCTCTTGCACTGCTGAATTGTCTTTACCTTTAGGGAGTTTCCTCATTCAGAACTGGACTTGTGCTATTGCTGTTTGACCCTTGCCATTTACTTTTCCAGCTGTTGCAGACACAGAACAGTTTATTTTCTCCCTCTCAGGGCTGTGACCAGAGTTCCTCCACACAATCTCTGCACTAAATAATCCCTGTCCTTTCAAACTTGCAAAGTTGGAAGCCTGATCTTTTCTCTGGGATTTCCTGTTCCCTTGAGGTTCTGGGATTTCCTGCTCCCTTGAGGTGCTGGCATTTAACAGTGCTCTCCCAAATCTCAAGTCTCAATTTTTTACTCAACTAGCCTTTTCTGGAAGTACCTAAATGCTGCCCATCAGGGAGGAAGAGTGGTTGGGAGCTGAGCAGATCCCTGAGTGGTTGTCCTGAATTTCTGAATCTCAAATGTCTCAGAAGACTCATTATTACTATCCAAAAATAGGTAGGTTTAAATACAGCTATTCTGTGCTGTTTTAAAATCCAACCTCTCTGAAAACTGGTGCAATAACATGAGGGATAAATAAATGAAAACAGAATCTGGTACAATGTTCTGCTCAATATTGTAAGCATATAAATGTGACAAGGTGGAATCTCTGGTTTCAGATTTACCTCATCTTTTACTTAAAGTTTTATTTAAAACCCTTGGAAAGAGAAGGTGTCATAAACTGGTTTTCTCTTAGCCTATCAAGAAATAATTTGAGTGTCTACATTTGTATTTCAATAATTTTCTCTCATTTCCCAAGTGAGTTGGTTGAAATACTAATCCTGCAATCCCTGTGTTTGAGGGATTCCCTCAAATGGGGATTGGTTCAAACACAGGAAAAATTCCTGTTCCTTCACCCTGAACAAGAGCAGTAATGGCCAAATTCAAGAAGTGATATCCCTGAAAAAAAGTTCTCTCTCCCCTCCTAGACAGCTCCACACACACATTGGTCAAAGCTGAGATCTGGGCAGAGCTTCACAGAATATTTATTAAAAATGTTCAATCCTAATCAGAATAAAAAGCTGAAATGTTACATTTGCAATGTAACATTCCAGGGGAAAAAGTACATTTTTGGAGAATTTCCTTGTCCAGGGCCATGTTGGAGAGGGCTTGGAGCAGCCTAGAATAGTGGAAGGTGTCCCTGGAGAGTCTGAACCAACAGGACACCAAAGAAAAGAAGGAAAACAGGATTTTAAATGAGGTGGTGTTTGAACTTCCATAATCTTTGTCTTTTACTTGTAATTCATAAATCATATCCAAGAGTGTGAAACCCTCATTAGCAGGTTTGCACTGGCATTGCAGCACTACCAACCCCTTTTCCTGACAAAGGAAGGCAGGGCAGTGAATCCCTGGCCCGAGCAAATGTCAGTCTGTGCTGATTTTCTCTTCAGTGGTGACAGGCATTCAAAACAAAGCTAAAACTGAAAGCCACTAATTGAGAACTGAAGCCAAGCTGTGCAAAGTGGAATAAGTGGAATGGTTTTCCTCTGGGAAGAACAATTTTGCTCTCTGTGTGGTGCTGTCTTGCAGCTCTTAAGTGCCCCCATCTCCAAAGGTGCTCTTCCCATGGAGCCTTCCTCCCTTTCCTTTCTTTCTTGCAGCATTTCTCTTGTTCTTTCCAGTGTCTCTTTCCTCCATTTCCAGCCAAGAATCTGCTTTTAAAAGAGAAATAATAACTGTTATGCAACGAAGTCCCAGTGAGTGAAGAAGCTGACAGGATATAAATATGAGGGAAACAAACAGAAGAGGCTGGAGATGTGTGCTGTGGTTTGGAATGCTGCTGATTTATGTGAGAGGTGCAGTCCTTTTATGCTCTCTCTGACTCACCTATTTTTTCCCTATTTTCCTTCCAGCCAGATGGCACAAACCAGGAAAAGGCCAAATAATTCATCATTTCACATTTAGGCTGGACTGGCCCCTGGGTGAAGCCAGGATGGTTGAAAATCTCTTCATGCTGCTACAAGCAGGAGGATTTCTTCCCTTGTGATGTGGTAGAGGTGAGTTTATGGTGCTGCAGTGGAATGTCCTGTGCTTATAAAATCCTGGTCCTGACAGGGAATAGGAATTGTTTTATAAACCTTCACTTTATGCTTAACTACAGCACAGTATTTCTTTAAAAAGAACATCACAAACAGCCTACAGAGAACCAGGAGGAACTGAACTTCAACTAAAATAACCCCACAAGCAATCAATTAATCAACAGGAGAACCAGAGCAGTGCTGTCACTCACCCAAAGCCACCAGCATCATCCTCTTCATGAGATTATAATTTCCCAGACAGGTGACATCAGCCCAGCCCTCCTCCTGCAGCACAGGGACCACATTTTGTGTGCTGGGCTCCATTCTGCTATCATGTGGCTCTTGATTGGGCCTGACAAACACATCAAAAAGCCATTTTTTTAGGCTTGAATTACCCAGTCTGCCCAGGCTTGGGGTGGTGGCAATTGAATGACATGAAAAGTTGAAGCTCAGGGTGACAGGATGCGAAGAGTGCTAGAAATTCTAATGAGAATTATAAATCCTCAGGAGCAGCTGCACTGGCTGGCTCACACTGGGACACCCTTCTCAGGCACTTGTGAAATCAGCAGTTATTTCAAGGGAGCCCAAACCACACAATTTGTGCTGTTATTTGGATTATTTTAATTCTATTTTTTTATTCAAGCTGTCAGGCAGTTTGGGGATTAATGGGTTGTCTGTGTTAAAGGCAGTTACAGAATGATGTGAGACATTGCCTTGATGAAGTTCTGTTTAACTACAAAGCAGGCAAGTCTTTCCTGGAGTGTTGGATTAAATAAACCACGCATTTTTATGCTCAGTGTTTGAACAAATAAAAACCCCAACCCTCTCAAAGTTTCTCTTGCATCAGCAGCCTCAAAAGGCAGTTTTCCTTTCTTTCCCTCTGTGCCCCTGCTCTGGGCATGTGTTTGGCTTTTTTCTGTTCCACAATCACAAAGCTCCAGGTTTCCAGTGGCCTTTCTGCACTTTGTCAGGCCCCAGGGAAGCCATGTGGACCATGTGCAGTGCACAGGAGCTCTGCCATGTGCCTCTCCTTTGAGCAGGAGTTGCTGTGCTTTCAGTTCCCTTATTCCACAGGGACATTTGCTCAGGTTTTTGGGGGGGTTTTTTTGTGTTTTCTTGAAGGAAGAATTCTAGTTCCCCACCAATTCTATGAAATTCCACAAAAGAGATTTTCCTTTCTGCTCAGCAGGACACTCTCACCAGAAACTTGAATGGTGCCATCATTTTGAGGGTGCATCACTCTTTTTAGGGCCTTATTCTGAAAAATGCCTCTCCTCCCTTGTGAACCAAGGACTGCTTTTGTACATTTTATCTTGGGTTTTATTTCCTCTTGTCAAAATGGCCATTTTGAACAATAGGATCCCATATCCAGCACATGCTGATACTTGAAAGCCTTAATTTTAAAAACAATTACATCCTAAGGCATCTGTCAGGCCAGTAAAAAACCTCTACATCCACTAGGACTGACAAAATAGATGAAGATGAAATTGGTTTTGGTTATTTTCTCCATGAGATTTAGAGCCTTGTGCTTCTTGGGGTGGTTCTCTGCATCCCACTGGCTTGTTCCAATGGATTGCAGAGATCATTTTACCTTTGTGTGGGTTTTTGGTGTCCTCATGGCAGTTTTTGACCTGTGCTGGGTGTCACAAGGCCAAAGTGCTCAGCAGATGTAAAAAATGAGAAGCTGGATATGATCATTAAAAGCAATCTGCAGGCAAAGCACCAGGAACTGCTAATTGGGCAACTGCAAAAACTCCCAATGGCTCCAAAGTCTCTGAATCTTTGAGCTCTGCTGCCCTGTACAAATACAACAGCCTAAATTCTGCAAAAAAATGACATTAAAACTGATAAATAAGACGATGAGAACATTTATTCTTTGTGCCACCTGTGTCAGTCTTTAACACAGCACAACTTTTCTATTTTTTAGTCTGAAATGTTGATATTACCTCATAGAACAAGATCAGATTAATGGATCAGGTCCCCTCTCAGTGTCAGCCAAGCAGAGACTGCTTATTCTTTTATGTACTTCAGAAAATGGACAGAAATGTTCCATTTTCTGAAGTTGAAAACACTTCTTGAGACCAGACATGAGAAAGTATTTCTGCTTTCTGCAGTATGTGAGCACAGACCTCTCTGAAAATAAGTGACTTGCTCAGGATCACACAGAAAATCAATATTGCTGAGGAAAAAACATTGAATTTCTTTCATCTCAAGTCTTATTTTGACTACTGTGCTTCCTCTCTCCTCATCACTATTATAACTAATAAGTGTTTATGTCTGATGGAGTGTGAACCATGCTTAGGTCAGGGAAGCTGCTGGCTCAGTGTGCAATCCATCATGCAAAGTCATTTCCCCTGAGGTAAACACTGAAATAATGGGGGGAAAAAAAGGATAAAGTGAGCAAAAAAAAGCCAGCCAGCTGACAAAAATAGGGCTTTTGACTGATACCTGGGAGAGGGTTAAGACTCTCTCATGCAAACACCCCAAACAACAAACAAATGATTAAAAAGTAACTAAATAAAGAAAAATGTCCTGGTTGCTGCGTGGCACCCATGTCAAATTCCACATGCAGCCATCCCAGACCCACCCTCTGCAGTGACTCAGGCACTGCCTGGCTTTGCTCAACCAGTGGCTTCCAGAACAAAACATAACAAGGACTATTATGAATAAGATCCTTATAAAAATAAGGATTTAATTGCTCTAATTGCTTAAGCAATGAGTTGTCAAGTGCTCAGTGCAGACTGCAATGCAGGAGAGCTGGAGAAATCCAATTAACAGGTAAATAGAGGCTGGGAACTTCAGTTCCTCTTCTCAAACCAGGACAGGAGCAGGAGCTCTTAATGGTGTATCCATAGGATTGGCATTTATTTGATTATTGTTTATTGAGCTTGTCAGGACATCCACTGTGAATTTCTTTGCAACAGTTCTGAACTCTCAGGAGAGGGAGGGCAGGGATCAGGTCGAAATTTGCTGGGAGAAAAAGATTCAGCCATTCCTTCATGGCAAGGCACATGCCACAGCCCAGGTAACTGAGCAGCCAGTCCCTGGACCTCTGGGAATTTGGCACATTTTCCTCACCACTTGGCCCAAAAGCTGTGGGATAAAAGCACCTTCACACTCCAGGCAGAGCATCCTCTCTTCATTAAGGTTAAATCCAAGAGTGTCACAACTGAAATGGCACAGGTAACTGCTCTCTACAAACCTGGCAGTAGAAAGGACTTTGTCGTGCAAATCAGCCTCAGTTTCTCCTGAGGATCCTGGTCCCAGAAGGATTCTCATTCCAGAGACAAAGGCAGTGGCTGCCTCCCTGAGCCCACTGCCTGCTGTGGCAGCTGGACAGAGCCTCACTGGGCTGAACTGCAGCCATCAGGTCACTGCACAGCTGACAGGTAAAAATAGGTGCCTGGAGATAACAAGGCATCACATCTTATTATCAATTCCCTGGGAAAGCCAACATCCCTCTCTCTTTCCTCTCCAAAGGATGCTTTATTATAATTACATATCACTTTATTAGGCAGCCGAAGCAAGAGCACATTTGATGCTAATGAAGTGCTGCTGTGGTTGAGGCTGTCACTATTTTTGGAGCTGCACATCTCCAGCACTTTTCATTGGGTGATGGAGGCTTTGGATGTCTCTGGCTTCTTCTGTGGGGGCTGCCTAGGAAAAAGCAGTGACTCAGTGAGCCCAGCTGCAGAACTGTTCACATGCTGGGAATGGGAAATGCTGGGGACAGCCAGAACACACACAAAGGCTCTTTATGTGCTGCAAGTTGTGCTCAGGTAGGAGCCAGCATTATCTGGATTAAAAAATCCCTCTGTGCTGGTCACCTGCACAGGCCTCGTTTTTCCTCATCCTCACTCTGCAGCTTTTCAGAAAGGAGGCAGATTTCACAGAACTCAAGGCAAATATTTGGGAGGTTGGAGACAGACACATCACAGCTGATCACTGGCTGCCTCTCCTTCTGCAATATGAAGGTTTTGCCATCTCCATTTCCTGCAGCAAAGCCCGAGGAGCTGCTCAGTCTTGGGAAGGCAGGATTTGGTGTTCCCAGTTCCCCTGCTCCCACATCCCTTGGTGTGACACTGGCATCCAGCTGGGCCAGTGACTCAGCTCAGGGATTGACAGGAGCAGAGATTGCTCCCTTCCTCCCCACCTTGCAGGGTGTGTTACTGTCACCACCTGTCACACAGGTGACAGGAACAAGGCAATGGCAGCACGTGAGACCACTGCTCCAGACCAGCTTCTGTTGATAACTAATTCCCATTTCCAAATCACTTCCTGACAGCATCCTAGCAGACAAAGCCTCCCCTCCCAGCAAACAAGGTCAATGGTTCCAGGTGCCTCCTGATCCACAAAGCAGGAATGTGTCAGAGCAACCAGGAATTCCAGAGAACATCCTGGATCTCCACACCCCACTGGTTTTGGGGCTATTTTGTTAGTGCAGCTTCCCCACTCCCAGAGGGAAGGGAATGACTGGAGCATTAATATGTCCTCAGTCTTCCCTCAAGAGCACAAGTGTGTGACTGAATTTGGGGTTGCAGACTACAATACCACCTGCTCATACAAACTCTTCTGATTCTCCTTGCTGGATGGGGATTTCCCCATTTCAGTGTTCCCACACACAAGTTTTAATTTAGGTGAATTTTCTAAGCATATTTGCATAAAGTTTTTCTTAGACCTACCTTTGGAGTAAGCAGGGAGATGTATACAACCCTTCTGTATCTTTTTAGAGCTGATTTATGTCAACAGGCCATTCCCAGAACTGCAGGGAAAACTCCCTTTAATTTAAAAACCTCTAACTAATCCCATTATCCAGCAAATCACACACAAGAGAAGATGTCACCAATCACAGACAGAACTTCAGTGGCAGAGAAAATAAAGAACACAGGGCAGAACACAGCACAGAGCAAGAGACACCTCCCAGCCAGGCCAGGAATTCTGCACGGGACACAGCCAGCTCACTGCCTCCCTCTGCTGAGCCTCACTGATACTTCAGAGAATTCCAGGCTGCTTTGGCTTGGAAAGGATCTTAAAGCTCATCCTGTTCCAACCCCTGCCACTTCCACCATCCCAGGTTGCTCCAAGCCCTGTCCAACCTGGCCTTGGACACTTGCAGGGATCCAGAAGCAGTGACAGCTTCTCTGGGCCCTCTCTGCCAGGGCCTGCCCACCCTCCCAGGGAAAGGATTCCTTCCCAATATCCCATCTAAGCCTGCCTCTGGCAGAAGGAAGCCATTCCCTGTGTCCTGTCACTTCAGGCCTTGTCCCAAGTGCCTTTCCAGCTCTCCTGGAGCCTCTTTAGATATTGCAAATGGTTTTTAAGGTCTCCCTGAAGCTTTCCCTTCTCCAGGCTGACACCCCTCAGCTCTCCCAGCCTGTTAATTATCAACAGGAAGATAGAGGGAGTGCCCAGTGCTTTCACTTCCAGACACTCCAACACCCACCAGCACCAGGCTGCAGCCCCCTGCTGCAAACCAGGCACTCCACAGGTGTCCAAGTTCCTTCACTGCCTCTGGAGCACTCCAAGCCAAATTCCTCTTCCCCACTGAGCATGGCTTCCACCTCAGGGAGGGTTGTACTGCTCTCTTTCCTATTTTTTCCTATTTCTATTTTCTCTTTTTTCCTGTTTTTTTCTGTGTTTTCATGGAGCCTGGACGAATTTGATGAAATCTCTGACTTCTCATCAAGTCTAACCCTGTTGGCTACCTCAGCTCAGAATTACTGGGCAGACAGATGGTGCAGTTACATAAACCTGGATTCCTGCAGAAGTCTGGCTAAGAAACAGCTCCAGAGTGCCAGACTTGGTGAACTGTACATCCCTGGTTTGTGTAAGAGCACCGATTTCTGCTGAGTTCAACACAACACTAACCTTCTCCACTCACTTTCAGATACTTTTAACCTGCAAAACTGTGGAGTATTCCCAGCATTTCCACTTCAAAATCAAAGCACAGCTTCTGAAATACCTCTAAAAAGTTATTTATTTGCTGAGGTTCAGCACAGACATATTTTATCCAGATTTTATTCTGCACTGTGTCAGCCTGGCATTAGCTGCTATTCCCAAAGCAAAATCTGTTCAAGATCCCTTCCCAGGTCGTTCTGAGTTAAGAAACCTGAATTCCTGTTTATGTTAAAAGAGTTAAAAGAAATCCAATAACCACCACAAAAACAGAGCAGCCAAAATTCCACCCCAAATTTTGCACGCTCCAAATTCTGGTCACTACCTACAGCCCCTCAGAGTTTCACCCCACAGCAACAAGCACTGCAAGAGCTGCTGTTACAGACTGCAATGAACACACCACAAATCCTTGCTTTTTTTTTTTTTTTGTTTCCCTTGGAGTTTAATGTGGTGCTTCCAGAAGGCTCAGAACACCAATTTGTGAGGATAAACTCCATTTGAGAGAGAGAATGTGGAGCGCAGGTACCCCCGGAGCTGAGGCACCTTCTTGATCCGTGCCAGGATCTGGGAATCCACGGCCTTCTGGTCTGCCTTGCGCTGCTCCGTCAGCTCGTATTTCTGCAAAGCACAAAGAGCAACATTCAAATCCTGGGAGCAACTGCAGAATCCTTCAGAGAGAGAGGAGAAAATTCAGGGCAAACCCTGAGTTTTCCAAACCCTCTTTTGGAATTTTGAGGAAATCCTTCCCCCATCTGTTCACAAGAATGGGAAGGTGGTGGAGGATTGAAGCACTCCTTGGAGCCAACACAGTGATAGAATTTTTTGGTCAAAAAAGACATTTAACTGGAATAATAACTCCTTCTCTGAGAAAAATCCCCAAATTTAAAAGGGGGGGTTACATCATTTTAATAGCACCTCACTTTATTAATGACCACTTAAAATCCACCTGTTTTTTTCCTGCTAATCCCCTCTTTCCAGCCTAGCCTAGAGCATTGAGAAAGAAGGAACCACCCTGTCCCTTACTTCTTTCTCAGTGTCAAAGATCTCTCCTTCCTGGTGCTTGGGCTTCCTCAGCCTCTTCTTCTTGAAGTAGGAATCAGTGAGATGTTTGGGAATTTTCACCCCAGTGAGATCCACCTTTGTGGATGTGGCAATAACGAATTTCTGGTGAGCCCTGCGCAGAGGGACACGGTTGACAGCCAGGGGGCCTGAAGGCAGAGAAGACAAGAGAGAACAAAGTCAGCTTTTCTGGTGAAAACTACTGCCTTGAAGGTAAATTTTTGTAGTCTGTGTGATGACCAGGTCTTTCAGAGTTGTCTACAGCTAAAATCTCAAAACCTTCTAGAAATATAAAAATCTCCTTCCCGAGCTCTTCCAGGTACTCAGATACTGAAGCTTAATCATCTGCCCTCCACCTCCCTGCAAAGTCATAAATGACAGACTCATTAAGGTTGGAAAAGATCTCAAAGATCATCAAATCCAACTTTTGACTGATCAGTACCTTATCAACTACTGCAGAGCACTAAGTGCCACATTCAGTTGTTCCTTGAACACCTCCAGGAGTGGTGACTCCACCACAAAATGTGATTCCCCACAGATGTTCCAAACCAAACGTGCAGATCTGTTCTGCTACTGACCCCAGACACAAACTTGAACTTAAAAAATCCAAAGAACCCCCCAAAAATAAAAATACTGTGTTTAAATAAAAAATTTTACCTGTAACAAGCAGAAGGCCAGTATCAAGCTGCTTCAGGAACACAACACGCTGGAAAGAAATGAGATGGGACATCAATCTTCAGGTCCCAGTGCTCCCATACCACAGCCAAACTGGGATTGTGCCTTTGTTACTGGTACAAGCACTGACACTGCTCCAGGTGGGTCAGCTGTGCCATCTGAGGAGCTGCCACCTTGTGATCCAAGCTCCAGCACTGCCAGGTACCTCCTCTCTAACAGAGTGTGACTCTCCACAAGCTTTATCTCTCAAGGCTGAGCAAAGCCAAGTACTCCAGCTTCACTCTTTCCCCATCCTACAGGATGGCAACAGCCATCCCAGCACCCAAATCCTTTGTATGACTTACAGGCAGGAATTGGATGAACACCTCAAGGACCCCACAACATCCCATCATCAGAGCCATCCCCCCCCGATGTGTTTTGTTCCTTTTGGTCAAGGTTTCCTTCTCTGACAGCATTCTTTATGGAACCAAAGAAATCAAAGACAGAGAATTCAAGAAAATAAAGGATGCCAGTTGTGTTGGTGACCATCCTGAGGATGGAGAACCCAACTTAACAATCCAGTGTTACCCTGATAATTAAATTAAGAATGAAACTCTGATTTTTTCTTTGCAGTAACTGCTGTAGTAGAAAGTTTTGTCTTTGCAGGAGCAGCAACAGAAACAAGACTCCCTGCAGTTTGTCCAAGCAACTGGCTGAGCCTGTTTCACTTCCAGCTCTGCTCAGAACAACCTTAATTTAACAAACATTTCACCTCTGCCTCCCTGGACAACAAAAACACCCAGATAGCAATCACAGATTTACACCCAGTGGCCGAGCAGGGTCAGATGAAATCAGCTGGGAAATTCAGGGTGTCTGAAACGCTGCCAAAGCCGTGCCAGGAGCTGTGCCCACCTTGCCGCGGTGCCGGCCGGTGAGCAGGATCAGCACCGTGCCGGGGGTGATGGACGCCCGCAGGCGCCGCTTGTGCTCGCAGAACGGCTTCTTGCCATGGCTCAGCAGCTTGCGGGGAACGTCCTCCGTGGGGTAGTACCTGGGCTGGGAACAGAGCACAAGCAGCTTCTACCACCTGGGTCTCACAGGACAGCAACTCCTCAAAAAGCTTCTCCCAATTTCCCTAAAGTTCAGGTTTCTGAAGGATTTCTGCTGCAGATGGTGATTGGGAACACAGCAGATATTTTGTGCCCAGCTCTGTACCTGTGGGTGCTTCTACCTCAACACACAAGACAGAGAATTCCCACTTAAATTCCCACCATCTCCCAAGAACGCTAGGTCTGTACTCAAAGCAAGTACAGCTGAGGTCCCTATATCACTCCCTTTAGGCTCATCATCCAGCCTAAAGCTCCCTGCACAAAACCACAAGCATCCCGGTGCTTTTCCATACCATTTTCCGGATTTTAACCACCCGGCTGCCTCCATTCTTGTCTCCACCCACTGGCTTGGTGATGGTGGCACGGGGCATCTCCTTCTTCTTCTTCTCTATCTGTGTGTAAAGAACAAGGAAAACTCAGCACATTTCAAACCAAAGGCACCACGACAAACTGTGATTACTCCCTCAGTGCTTCCCACCCTACCTTTGTCTCTGGAGCCGTGTACTTGCGCTTGTACAGGGCTTTCCTGGCGTACATGGCTGAGCGGGAATACCTCCCGATGCCCCGGGCCAGGACGGGGTTACGGCTGGCATGGTACTTCTTCACCCTCTTCTTCTTGTCCCCTGCTGCTTTCTGGCTCGGCTTCTGCTCCGCCGGCTTCTTCTCCCCTGCCTTCTTCTTGGCCGGCTTCTTCTCAGCGGGCTTCGGCGCCTTCTCACCCGCCATCTGCAATCACACACAGCAGGGTTGAGAGCTCGTTACAGAGCAAATAAAATAAAAGAATCCAAACTCTCCTTCACACCTTTCTAGTAGCTGTCAGCCACCTCCTCCAGCCGGAGCTGACCAAGCCCTGCTCCCTGTGCGCCTCTACACGATTTAAAATGCTCCTGCACACTGGTTACAACAGCTCCAGCGCACATCCAAGCGCTCCTCGGTAAGAAGCCCGAGAACGCTAACACATCCCGAGCCTGCAGCCGCCTGTCCTGGCACCGGGAGCTGCCGGGCTCTGCCCCAGCCTAGCTCCCGGGAGGCTCCAGCGCGGCCTCCGCATCCCGCCGCGGCCTGGCCCACTCGGACGGCCGACACACCCGCTCCTCCCCATCCCCGCGCCCATCCGGGACCCCCGCCGCTCCCCGAGGCTGCCGGGCCGCGCCTGTGACCGCGGCGGGGCCGCCGGTGGTCGGATGGCAGCGGATAGAGCGCGGCAGGCCCGGCACCGATCGCGGAGACTCCGCCATCCTCACCTTCCGGGGGAGCAAAAGGGACTCACATCCGGGTGCGCGGGCTAAGGACAGCGCAGCGTCTGACGTCAGCGCGCCGCGCGGGGGAGCACGGGACTTGTAGTCCGCGAGGGTCCGCGCTGCCCGGGGCAGCCCCGGGTCAGCAGCGAGGGGGACACCAAACCCCGCGCCCGCTGCGGGGGCTGCGGGACCCCCGGCCCGAAGAGCGGCCTCGCAGCGCCGCCGCCGCTTAACCCACGCCCGCTCGGGGCTCGGCCGGCTCCGTGCCCTGCCCCGTACGCGGGCGAGGCTGCGGTGCCACCGCGCTCCGGTACCGGGG
>VZTT01065897.1:32714-59158 GCA_013400855.1 Buphagus erythrorhynchus
GGAGGGCGGCGGGCAGGGGCCGCGGCTGCTGCGGGGACGGGGCTGCTCCCTGCGGGCGGGCAGGACCCCCGGGAGCCGTCCCGGCAGCGCCCACCCCGCCCGTTCCCGGGGGATGTCCCGGGGCCCGCTCCCGTCGGTTCCCGGGGGATGTTCCCCTCCTGCAGCCCCCACCCCGCCCGTTCCCGGGGGGATGTCCCCACTCCTAGATCCCGTTCCCGGGGGAATCTCCCGGGGCTGGAGGGGTTGGATTCGCTTCCAGTCTCTCCGAGTCCCGTTGGCGGCCCCGGTGCTCCCGGTTTGGGGGGGGTTCAAGGGAGTGTCCCCATGGAGCGCCGGAGCCGAGGGATGGATTATTCGTGCGTGGGACCTGCTCGGTACCGAGGCTCAGGGTTCGTGTTCCATCGAAGCCAGCACCGCTGATTTACCGACCCTAAAACACGGGCCAGCTGCAAAACGAGTGTTCCTGAGCTCCCCGCTCCTGCGTTCTTAATCAATTATCAGCATTCACTCTCATTTCAAACCCTTGTGGCTCTGTTAAGGCACGACGACAAACAGCAGGACCCATTTCTTTGTTGTAGCTTCTCTGTCCTTAATGTATTTTGATGTTTGTCTGGTACCCGGTGTCCTTTTGGGCTCAGAGGTCTGGATGAATGTTAGCCTTCAGAGGAATTATTGTCATAGAAAACAGTATAAATGTATTTATTCTTTCTTAACAGGATAAATGTCTGGGATTTATGAAATCCCAGAATGGTTTAGGTTGGAAGGGACCATAAAACTCATCCTATTCCATCCCCTGCCATGGGCAGGGACACCTTCCATTATCCCAGGTTGCTCCAAGCCTCATCCAACCTGGCCTTGGACACTTCCAGGGATGTGGGGCAGCCACAATTTCAATTCACCTCTATAAGTAATTCCTGTTAAATTATAATTTCTCCAAGGGTAAGTTGTCCTCTCTCTTCTGCTCAAGATGGTGAATCTGGATGAGTTGGTTTCAATCCATGGCCATTTATAGTAGGATTTGGGGTTTTTTTGAACTGTATGAAGGTTTTTTTAGTCTATGTTGTGTTTTCTGGATGTCCCTGCTCACACAGGGAACCAGACTACAAGTTACCTTTTGGTTGGCAACATTGTGAACTTCCTCCTTGCCAGGAGTAATACTGTTGCTCTGCTCAGAGCCCTATATTGTAACTTGTGAGGGAGACTGAAAAAAGCTGGGAAATATCAACTGATGAGCCTATAAATAGGAGTAATTAAAGTACCCGTCAGCACATCCCCAGTGCTGTGGTTGTGACAGCTGAGACAGAACTGATTTCATCTCTCCTTTGCTCTTGCAAAGGTGATTAAAAAACCCAATCATTGCATGGAAAATTGTATTGATTTATTTCTTTTTGTTTGGTGAGAGAGAAATGTGCTGGCAGTGTGTGACTTAGGGAGCACAGATCCTGCTGGTCTTTGCTGGACCATGATAACAAAAAAGGGATAATTGTCCCTTTGGATGGATTTTTCACCATGATTTTTTTTTTTTCATCAGAAGGTTCCTTGCTTTGCCGATACCCCCTTGGTTTTGTAAATGAGCCCCTGCTATTTCACTGGTTACTTTCTTACCAACATTTCCACCTTGCTGTGAACTAATTATGGACTGGGCATGGTGTATTCCAAGCCCTTGGGAGGGATGGTGAGGAGCCAGTTTGGCCAGAGCGTGGGTTTGGGTGACTTCTGTGATTGTATTTACTGCCCTTGGCCGGGGCAGCTCTGCACCTGCTCCCACGGAGATGGGGAGGGAAAGCAGGATAAAAAGCCCAAAATGCATTCCATCCCTATAAAAGGCAACGTGAGAGCAGGTCCTGGGGTGTCACTGGTGAGCACTGGCCCTTTGCTGTCCCCTCCCAGTTTGGAAGGGCTGCAGCCCCAAGGTTGGGAGCACTTCAAGGAGGATCCTCCTGCCGGAACCGCTGGCAGGGATCACTGACACCCCCATTCTGCTATTTGGGGTGGCTGACAAATGCAGCTTCCTACTCAAAGCCAAAAATACGGAGCTGAGGGAGCAGCAGGACGAGGTGCCAGCAGAGCCAGAGTTACTTAAAGTGCAAGAAACCCTCGCAGGTGCAGCTTGGCTTTGCTGCACTTGGCTTTTGGCATCTTTGTGTGGATGTGGGAGAGAGATTTTGGGGTTTGAACCATGGATCGTGTGTTTAACCTCTCCTTTAAGTGCTGGTTAAATAACAGGTTATTTGGAATCACCTCTGCAGATAAATTATTATTTTTCCTTTACTGTAACAATTCGTGTGCAGCTACTTCCTTAAGGTTCAGGGTGGGGTACAGAAGATATTCCGTTGGTTAAAGTTTATGGAATGTCAATATAATAAATCTGGAGAACCAATCCCAATAATTACTCCTGTCGGTTTAGATATTTTTTGCTATAAACTCCAAAACTTACCAAGGTTTCTCTTGAATCCTGTGCATATTTAAAAAGCTTGCAAACTGGTCAAATTATTACTGCATTTTTAACCATTAACAAACACATAACTGCATTAACCCATTTTTTGTGAGTTTTTTTTTTTTCTTTTCATTTTGTCCTAATGGAAGTAAAATTTTGGGAGTGGAAATGTGGTAAATATATGATCACCTTCTCCAGGCAACCTGCTGTGGGCTGAAATTTGCTATTTAATATTCAGTTCATCCCAGGTACTGGTGCTTGTGCAGTTTCTTTTGTGAGAACTTCCCTTGACCTTTGAATATAAATAGATAAATGTAACATTATTAATTAGTTCATTCCCATTTGCTGTGATAATTTGGAATTATTTTTGAATATTTTTTTCCATTCATAAACAAATTTCCATTTGTGCATAAATTTGATATTTTCTGTGTTGCTCTTTGGTGAAAGATGGGGACTATTCACCAGATTTTCATGGTGCAAGTAGAATCTTATTAACTAGGGGAAAAAAGAATCACAAGAAGATTCACACAATTTACTTCTGAAATGGATCCTAATTCCCATTTGAATGACTTGCTAGAGATTTGGATTTTCTAGAATCCTCAAACTCCAGAACATTTCTGAAGAGAATGGTCTGGAGAAGGCTTTGGTGGGAATATTGACAGGAATTGCTGCAACAATTGAAATTATAACCCTAAATTTAGACCTGTGCTCTCATATTTTGCTGATTTAGCAATTTAGCCTAAAGTGCTGACTGGATCAGGAAGGATCAGGAATGCTGTTCAATTTTTCTGGATATAACACTCCTCTCTCTCTGTGATGAGCCTGGCTGTGGAGTTTTTTGGATATATTTTGCTGTACTTTGGAAAAACCCAGAGGTGGACAAAGAGGAGCAGGCTGAGTTCTTTCAGCACGCAAGAAAGAGGATTTAACTCTGAAAATTAAAGGTGATTTTTAATTACCAAGTGCAAAGATGACAGAGCTGATCTTGGAGGTGCTCACATCCCTGCTCTGATGCTTTATTTTTAGAATTTGCCTTCTAAAATCCTCACCAAGTCCTTTCATGCAGAACTCTTTCAGGGCTGCAATAAAAATGGGTAAAATTCCAGATAAGAGCAGAGGCAGTGGTGACACAGAGTGGCTCCAAATAAGTCTCCAAAGTCAATGCCAGAGGTGGGGACACAGAGCTGTTGGCCACAGCCCAGCCCCAGCTCTGCTGGGCTCTGGGATAGTCATTGAGGGCACTTTGTGGGTGGTGAGGATCAATAGGAGATTCCTCTGTGGTTGTATTTAAGTGGGACAGATCCGACCCCAGCTCCACATTCCTGGGAGGAAGAGCAGTGGGGTGTCCATGCAGGGAGTTCCTTCCTGACCCCCTCAGCTGTGCCCTAAGCCATGAGGTTTTGTTCAGTTTTTAACCTTCACAATGTTGTCAAGTGTCACTTTGGATGTTTTGTTTTATTTTTAGGTATTTTTCCTGTTTGTCTTTCAGTTTCTTTGTGTGCTGTGTTTTGCTGCAGTGAGGAAATACCACTTCTGGTCTATGTTTATGTTGTGTACCTTTAATATCATTTTAATCCAGGCAGGCAGATTAGGGATAAGTGTAATTCTTGGGCTTACAAAAAAACTGCAATATATAAAGTTGCAATATAAAACTAATAATGAACAGAAATTTATTAATTTAGGTGCAAAACTCAGGAAGCTGTCGGATTGCTCTGTGTTTGAGTTAACTCTGAAATCCTGCTGTTTATTTATTAACATTCTTTATTTTTAACCTCTTGTAGATGGTTTCATCCAAATATCACTGGGGTGGAGGCAGAAAACCTGCTGTTAACAAGAGGAGTCGATGGCAGCTTCCTGGCACGGCCCAGCAAAAGTAACCCAGGAGATTTCACACTCTCTGTTAGGTGAGTTTGGATCTTTCCAGTCTTGCCCCAGCTTGGTAATGATCTTAATTTGCTGCTGTTCTGTGGGGAAAGAGCTGTGGATGAACTTGAAAAAGGTGAAAGAATGCTCACATCACTTTTTAGTGTTGTTCACTTTTCCCTCTTCTTTTTCTCCTATTTTCCCTGAAGAGCTTCTCAAACACTTTCACCCAGCTCTAGGTTGGAGGGGAGTGAATTCTGATTTTACAGCAGGACAAAAATGTTCAGGGGAAGCAGAAACAGCTTGATAATAACATTGCTTTTAGCCCTTTATAAATCCATTTGATAAGCAGCTGGAAGGAGCAGAGGTGTTGGGAATTAGTGATCCAGCAGGAAATCCAGACTCTCCTCACACAGGAAAAGTCAGCAAGTTTTTAAGGGCAACTGTGGCTTTTTCAGCTTCCAAAATAGGCCTTCTGTGACAGTTGTCCCTTGACACTGTGTGGTAGGGATGGGGAAAAGACAGCAAGAGGAAGTAGATAAAGGAAAAGGGAAAAGTGGGATTGGTGATAAGAGTTGTGCTGCTTGGATACTTGTGAGATAAGGGGCCTTGTGGCACAGGAGGGGATTCCTGCTGGGAGCTGCTCTTCCTTAATATTAGAGACTGTGGCAGCAGGCAAAGGCAAATGTTTCCTGAAGGAGAGACCTTGGGAGCTGGTGGGAATTGTGGAGAAAGGAGCAAACCAGCTCTGCTGGGTCTCTCCAGAATACTGAGCTCCTCTCACCCTCCACCCTTGTGCTTGTGTGTGGGATTTGCTGTGGGTCTGAGGGGTTTCTGGTGGGGCTCCTGAGGTTGCAGGGTTTACTCTGCCTTCAAGGACCCCTCCAGCACAGAATTGTTTTCCTGTTCTCCCTGGTGGGCAGAGAGGCTGAAGCAGAGGGGCAGTAGCTCAGCTCTTCTGCAGTAATTCCATGCTGGAATTGTGAGTGTGGATTTCTCCAGCTCAGGCATCTCCAAATATAAGTGATTGAGTGATCAGCTGACTTGGGAAGGGTTTTTTTGTCCTCTCTTTCAAATCTTAGACGAACTGGAGCTGTCACCCACATCAAGATCCAGAACACAGGTGACTACTATGACCTCTATGGGGGAGAGAAGTTTGCCACGCTGGCTGAGCTGGTCCAGTATTACATGGAACACCATGGGCAGCTCAAGGAAAAGAATGGAGATGTCATAGAGCTGAAATATCCCCTCAACTGTGCTGATCCCACGTCTGAAAGGTCAGAGAAGTGTTGGAACCTCAATGTCCTTGTGCTTCTTAGTAAATGCTGTGTTTATCCCTCTTAACACACAGCCTCCATCTGGGAAAAGGGTGGTCACAATCTTGGATTCATTTCAGGGAGGTTCCTTGCAAAATAGATGAATAAATATGGTTAAAGGTGAAGAAATCCAAGCCTCAGAACCTGCTCCCTTCAGCATTCTTCCTTGGGACAGGACTGAAAAAGAGGGAAGAATTCCCTTTATTTTTCTGGGAGAATGTTTAATTGGAGAAATTCTCCTGGTGCTGTTGTTACTGCAAGGAATTTCCAGGGATATTTCTGGGCATGACTTTTTGTGCTTTTCTTAGCAGTGGGTAAAAGTGAGGGCTGTACAAATCATCAGATTCCTCAAACTCCTCTTTTGAGGAGCATGGTTAATAAGGAGAATTTGAAACTCTGGGTTTGAGGAAATATCAGGGGTCAGAACAAAACCAGCAGATACCTGTTTATTCCTAGAAGTGAAAAAAATGAGGAAAAATATTCAAAAATATTCTCACTCCTCAAAATGCCTTAACAGAGGTGGGGAAGATTGATGCTTTTTTGGCCCTATTTCCTGAAGAATTGAGATTGCTGGGATTATCCTCTCCAGTTCCTAATGGGATAGAAGGATGAGGTCTCAAAGTATGAAGTTTCCACAAGTTTATCAGGAAAGTTTCATGAAGGAAATTAAAGAAGAATGAATGCCTTGACTGAGAGGAAGGTTGGAGTGTTTATTGGAATCCATTGGGATTGTTGTGAAGGATCCAAATCAAAGCTTCACTGGAAGCTTGTAGGAAACTCCATGGAAGTGCTTTGAAGTGTTTCTGTCCTCACTGGTGTGCACCTGGACACTTCCAGGGCTTCTTTTATTTATTATTTTTACCACCTGAGGTTTTCCCTAGACCTGGCCATTATTGCTGAATGAACAGAAGGATTAAATTTCATAATAAATACCTGGAACAAGTGGATTCAGCTGGAATGCTAAGTAGGGTGTCTCCCTGTGTGTCACTTTATTTCTAGGTGGTTTCATGGGCATCTCTCTGGGAGAGAAGCTGAGAAACTCTTGACAGAGAAAGGGAAACATGGGAGTTTCCTGGTGAGGGAGAGCCAGAGCCACCCTGGGGACTTTGTCCTTTCTGTGAGGACAGGGGATGACAAAGGAGAGAGCAACGATGGCAAATCCAAAGTGACACACGTCATGATCCACTGCCAGGTAGGAAAATCAGGGAATCCATGTGCCCAGGAGCTCTGGGCACATCCCCTTTTTCCCTGGGCTTGCTGCAGGTCATCCCTTTGATCAAAATGACTCCTTTGATGGCATCCAAATTCCAAAATTTGCTTGGCTGATTGGCTCCTGTCAGGACCTTCTGGCTCAAATCACACTTTGCTGTGCTCAGGGAGCCTTTGCAGACTCCTGGATGGATTTTATCAAAATAGGAATGATTGGGTAAATGGAGATCCATCCACAGATGTCTCTCTCCTGTCAGTTCAGGCAGTTACACCTGATAGATGATCAACAGCCTGTGAAAATGAGTGTTCACTCCAAGGAATGCCCTGAAATCAAAATCTTCTATTTAGCATAAGGCAGTTCTTCACTGAAATATTATTAAATTACAGTTTTGATATTTAATCTATCTCCATGGGTTGCTATTTAAAAAATAATCATAGTTTAAAAAAAAAAAAAGGATTTTTGTTATTCTCTTTTACTTCTGTTGTGCCCAAAGTCAGTGCAATGACTAAATTGTATAAAAACACCTAAAGTGCAGTAACAGAAGTAGCTTGGTGATAGAAATGACCCACCAGGACTGTAAATGCTGAATTGCCAGAATATGTTTATTTTTTCAAGTAAACCTCTCTGATTTGCAGTTAGCATTTATGTCTTTGAGGAAATTAATTTGGCACTGCTTCCTTAAAATCGGGATGGTACCAGGCAGTACCAGCCTTTCAGGACCCAATCATACACTTAGCTGTGGAAATCAATTCAAATCCCTAATTCCTGGATTCTCATCCTGTAGCTCCAGAGTTGCCTGAACCCTGGTTCAGAGGGAATCAACTCTCTAAAAAAGCAAATAAACCAATTTTCAAAGAGATGGCAAAAAAAGGAGATGTCCTGCAGTGTTTTTAGTTATTGAAGTCCTATCCTTTAGCAGAAGGATTTCAGTAGAGTCTTCTACACATAATTTCAGAGGTTATTTCTGATGCAAGGCACAGCCTAAAGGTGCTGTGGCTGTGCTGGTGGGAAGTACATTTATTTTGAGGAGTATTTGTCTTTCCAGGATCTCAAATATGATGTTGGTGGAGGGGAGAAGTTTGACTCTCTGACAGATCTNAGGTCCAGAAATGAGACAACTTCTCATTTTATTAAACAAATGTAAATAACATTTATTTATTAAATCAGTCATTTAATTTATTAAATAAATAAATTTAATTATTAAATAAAACAAATAAATACTTTTATTTAAAGTATTAAATAAAAACCATGAAACTTTAAAAGCAATTGTTCGTTGTCCCTTTCCTCACTGCCCTTTGCTCGAATTCCAAAATTCTGACATCCAAAATTCCTGGACCCTAAAATTCCCATTAAAATCTCCTTATCTTGGGGATTTGTGTTGGAATTGTCTTTCCATGGTTGTTATTTGCTAACCCTGTGCTGTCTGTGGTCTGTGTCTCAGCCCCTGAACACCACCAGGATCAACGCTGCCGAGATCGAGAGCCGAGTGAGGGAGCTCAGCAAACTGGCAGAGACCACGGATAAAGTCAAGCAGGGCTTCTGGGAAGAGTTTGAGGTAATTCCTCACATTCCAAAGAATGTTTCCCCCAGTGTTTCCCCCAGTGTTCAATCTCACACTGCTAAAGTCACGTTGGGTTTTGCCTTCCTGGTGTTTCCTCCTCTCCATCACCTCAAATCCCTGTTTTTGCTCCCATCTCCAGGGCTTTGCCAGCTCCACTCTCATGACTTGAAATATTTGCCTTTTTTTNTGTGTTGTTGAAATGCAGATTTTCTATAGGTTTTGCAAGACTTTTTTTCTTTTCTGAGGTGAAAAATGAGGAGTTAAACTTCATGAAATGGATGACAAAATCATTTAAATGGGAAAAATTTTTGTTAGGCTTTTGAAGGGATAGAGTGTTGTCTCTGATGTGCAGAATTTCCTGGTGTCATCCTGGGNCTTTTTATCCAGTCCCTGGCACAATCCCTCCTGGATATCCTCCCCACCATGAGGGAGCCTCATGTGTTTGTCCCACCAGGAAAATCCTTCAAATTCCTTCTGCTGTTTGAGAAGTTGGGAACAGTTTCTTTAGGGAAACATCCATTTCTCAGTCCATCCATTGCCCTTGTCCTTGTGGATTTTTGACACTTGTTTTTGGGGATCTTAAAGCCATTGTGAAGTGGTAGAAAGCTCTGGGATGGAGCAACGTGGATTATATGCATTCCTTGGACTTCTGGAGATTTATTTTTGGTTTGTTTTGGTGTTTCATTTCTCTCTGCAAGCAAAATTCCAATTTTTCTTCCAGAAAGAGTGTGAAAGAGTCCAGAAATTCCCTTTTCTTCCAGAAAGAGGGACAACATAGGGGGAATGGCTTCAAACTAGAAGGGGATTAGATGGGATATTGGGAAAAAATCCTTCCAGAATTTGGAAGAAGCTCTTCCCAGAGAAGCTGTGGGTGCCCCATCCCTGAAAGTGCTCAAGGCCAGATTGGCTGGGGCTTGGAGCAACCTGGGATAGTGGAATGATTTGAGTTATGAGGGACCTTAAATCCCACCCCACTCCATGCCATGGGCAGGGACACCTTCCACTATCCCAGCTTGCTCCAAGGCCCCTCCAGCCTCTCCTGAAAAACTCCAGGCTGGATAGGATGGACTGGTTTATACCTCACACACACACATGACCACCAGTGGAGTCTGGAATTCCACCAGCAGATGGCAACAGGAAACTGGGAAGTGCTCAGGGAGCTCCAGAGAGGCTGGTTTGAGAAACTTCCTGAATAGTGATGGATTTGCAAAGTTCATCTTTGGAGAAACCCTCTTTGATCAGAAATATCCATTAGCTAAATGTACTGTCCAGTGTGCTCTGATTATTGCCAGGAGAAGGAAAATTAATCCTTGAAAAGTGAAGGAATTAGCACAGAGGTGTGTGAGGGGAGTATCAGATGGTGAGGTCATGGCATTGGGAAATGACAAAATGAGGATTAAGCTTTCTCCTTTCTCTTTCCAGAGAGGAGGGGACAGTCCCTGATCCAGGGCTGCTGAATGGGCAGAATGGGCAGAATTCCATCTGGAGAGGGAAGGAAGTCAGCAGAGGTCTTGTGTGTGGGAAGGGATCATTGGTTTGGCAAAATATAACTGAGCTATTAATTCACAGTTCTTCCCTGACCTCTGGTACACATTGAAGAAATTTTTCTTGGAGTGGATTTCTCAGTGAGGCCTTAGAAGCAAAGTGTTTTCCTTACAGAAGGAAAAGTCTAGCAGGAAAAGCAAATCAATGAAGGATTTTTCTCTGTGAGACATTGCACTTCTTTTTCCCCTTTGCTGCTCTCAGTATGGCCAGCACCAACCCTTATTTTTTTGGGAATGAAGCCCTCTCATAGCAGTTTTATTGCCCTGCTTTTCCATTCCCCTCAGGGAAGCTCCAGCTGTCCCCCATGGTGGCAGGAGGGGGGACACACTCCAGGTTGTCCCTGGATCCCTGTCTGTGCTGTTCAGGAGCTGCCAGCCCAGATGGTGAATTTAAATTACTTGTCTCCAGGCAGGAATGAGCCTCTTGTCCCAGGAACCACTAGACAGGAATGTTGGCAGTCCTTGTAATGTTTTTCCTTGTGAAAAATGGTTATTTCTGAGCTTAGTGCTGGGATGTTGTAGTGAAGTCGAGGAGGATATTCCAGATTTATGGTTGTGTGGTTCCAGCTCTGAATGGGCTTGTTGGGAGTCACTGCTGCTCATGGATCTCTCCTCAGGGATGCTCCAAGCAATAATAATTAACTCTGGGAAGGAAGATGTGGTTTCCACACATTTAATTGCTTCAATTCTTTAACTTGCTGGGAAAGTTCAGCTCTCAGTCCTTTTTCCTGGAATTCCACAGGCAGTGCTTTGGGGGGGATGTTTTCTGTTTTGTCACGAGCTTGAAACTTTGCGTCTCTCGAATTTCTTTTGCTTAGGATGAGTCTAATTATCCAAGGTCATTAAGTGAGGGAGTATCAGACTGAGACAGGAGTGAGCAAATGTGCCAGTTAAATAACAGCAAGAGTCTGGAGGGTGGGAATGACGAGGGGAGCAGCTTCCAAAGCCTGAATGTTCCTTTTAGTGAGGTCAGAACTGCTTTGGGGATGAAAACTTGGAGCACAGCATTGGGATCCTGGTGCCTCCAGCTCCAGGGAGGTTTGGGAGAAGGGAGATTTGTCCCCCAAATGGAACAGCATGGCTGGGAAAGTATTGATTTGCTGCTGTCCCTGGGACATTGTGTTCCAGAAATCCCCGCTCTGGATTGTTCCTTCACTGGGATAATTTATGGATAACGTGTTTGTCATCCCTTAATGCCCCTCTCCTCCCTTTTCTCTGGATTGCTGTGAGGATGGACCAGTCCATCCTGCTTTTTCTGAGCCCCCCTGTCTGTGCTTTCCCCCTCAGACCTTGCAGCAGCAGGAATGCAAACTCCTCTACAGCCGTAAGGAGGGGCAGCGCCAGGAAAACAAGAACAAAAATAGATACAAAAACATTTTACCCTGTAAGTATCGACACTTCCTTGCCATTTAATGTTACTCTGGTTTATTTTCCTCATTAATACAGGGATAATTAAGTACCACTGGGATTTGGCTTCTCTTTAATGATAATTTCCCCTCTTATCAGGATTATCCCGTGATTTCCAATTTGGGTTCACACATTTGCACTTTGTAGATATTTGTAATATTGTTTTTTATCTTCAGCTTTCATTTAAAAGCCTCATACCCCTCAACTGTTACTCAACAGGCTGGAATGCTCAAATTTTAAGAGGATTAATTTGGGGGACAGAACTACAACATGCAAATCCCAAGGCTTTGCCTTGACTTAGTGTTTGAGTGTCCCTGTGTTCCTGAATTCCCAGGACACATTTTGGCCCAGCCCTTCTCAGCCACTTGTTTAAAGGAAGCAAAAAGAGGCAATTTGGAATATTCTAATCACCAATTTACTAAGTTTGATAATTAATTAATAGCTGCTGTGTGTTCACAGCTGTAGAATGCAAGTGCTTGACATCCATGTGTGTTTTTGCAGTTGATCACACCAGAGTTGTTCTCCACGATGGTGATCCCAATGAACCTGTTTCAGACTATATCAATGCTAATATTATTATGGTGAGTCTATTCCCACCTCCTCTTCCCTAAATCCAAGGGAATCTTGTCACCATTTGTTAAATTGCTGGGTTTTTTTTTTCCCTCTAGCCTGAGTTTGAAACCAAGTGCAACAACTCAAAGCCAAAAAAAAGTTACATTGCTACCCAAGGCTGCCTGCAGAACACAGTGAATGATTTCTGGAGGATGGTGTTCCAGGAGAATTCCAGAGTTATTGTCATGACCACGAAAGAAGTGGAAAGAGGAAAGGTAAAACCAGACTCCAGTGGCCTTGGGAAAGGTCCTGACATCTGAGTGCAAATAGGAACTGAACTGACTGAGATAAATTGATTTATCAATCAATTTATTTATGGAATCTGGTGTGGCACCAAATTCCTTGGAGCTCTGGAAGGTGCTGAGTGTCTTTTTTTTATTGATGGCTGTGAGAATCAGGGATAGATTCCTGTCACATCAAGACTCCCTTTCTTAAGATTTGCCTGCTGAAATTTTAGCTGCTGAATGTGAATCTCTGTATTTCAAACTTAGGGATGGGAGATGTGGCCAAGTAGGAATTCTGGGTGCTTGAAGGGAAAAATTCCCTGCTCCTGGAGCAAAACTCTTGCCATTTATTTTAGCTCATCAAGCCTGTATGGACCTCCCTAAAAAAGCAGAATTATGGGATTTTATTATTACAAGACTGAACATAGAGATGTTGTTTCTTACCTGAGAACTGCTCTGGCAGGATTTCATGCTCTCAAAGAGGAATTTTCTCTGCAATGGTGTATCCCAAAAATCTCCATTTACCTTTGCAGTACAGGGATCTTGTCTTGCTCCCTGGCCTCTGGCAAACTTGGGGATATTTTAGTTTATTTCTGGTTTTTAATGACACAAGGCAGGAAAGAACAGGAATAGTTGAACACTAATATCCTGACAACAGCCACACACAAATTCCTGGGGATTGTATGGATTTATCTTTGGAATTTGTTGCTTCTGATCTTTTTTCTGTTTGATAAACCCTTTCTGTTCTCTCTCCTTCTCTTTAAGTTTCTCTGCTTCTTCCACACACATTGTCCAGCTTTTTACTTTTTCCCATATTCCCATCATCGATTTCTGAAGGGAAAGCTGTTGACTTTTTAGAGGAGCATCATTTGTGGAAAAAAATCAAACTAAAACCTGAAATTTTTCTGTGGGTGACTGATGATTGCAGGGGTTCCTCATCCCCAGGAACTTTTTGTGTGTGGACTGAAGACAAATAACAGAAGATTTTACAGGATTCTCTCCCTGACTGAGGTGCCAAAGCTGCCACTGGTGCTGTTTGTTGGAGCCATTAGACTTTGTCTTGTGTATTTTTCTTTTAGTCTTTGACTTTGTCTTGTGGATTTTTTTTCATTTTTGTAAACTTCTGCCACTTCATCACCCTGATAAAGGGGCAGGATTTGTGTTTCCTTCCTGAGAATTCACTGAAGGAGGGAGAAGCTCTCCCTTCCCAGTGGTAATCTTTGTTTTGGAAGAGGAGAAATAAATCATAGGGTTGTTTTGGCAGAGTTGACTTGAATACACCTTTCTTCCTTCAAGTTATTTATTATTTTTTTAAGAACCTCCTGAATGGCCTCTACTCCTCTGCAGTTTCTCCATTATTCTTCCCAAATTTTGCTCAGCCCTTTTGCTGGAGAAGACACTTTAATTCCTCAGTGCTGCATTGCTTATTCTTTCTTTACCCTTGATTGTTTTGTGATGCCTATTCCACTTCTTAAAGAATTGCAAATACCAGTGCTGATATCAAATCAAAGCTTTTTTATCTCAGGCCAAGCTGTTTGCAGGAAGGAGAGAACCCTTTGCAGCAGAGCTCATAGCCTGAGGAAGGGAGGAACTGTGGAACATCCCAGCCCTGCATCGAGTCCTGGATGTGCTTTAAAGTGCAGAAGCAGCAAATCCTTAGAAATTAAAAGAGTTTTGGGGTTTTGGAGGCAGTTCAGCAACCCTTCCAGCAGAGTAAAGCTTATTTTAACATCATGTTGCTGTTCAGACTTGCTCTACCAACTGCTCAGAGCTCTGCATTGAAAACTGCAAGTTATTTCTGCTGGCACCCCCCAAAATCAGTGTATTTGCTTCAGTTTCTCCCCTTGTGACAGGGGAAGAAGGGCAAAAATAGCAGAAAAGCATCTTGTTGCCTATGTGGGCGAGTGTTCAGCCATCTTCCTCTGCCTTGGGCTGACAGAAGGAGCTTCCCTGTGCTGTGTTTTTTCCTGAATACTCAGAATAACTGCAGATAGACCCTATTGCTCTGTAGGACTTGGTGTTTGGTGTGTGTTTGCTCGTGCTAGATGCTGCTTCTACTATAATTTCTGCTTGCTTGCTGCATTTTCAGGAGTTGCTCTTTCCTGGCCTGTCACAGGAGCCAAATCCAAGTGCTGATAGTGAATCCATTCCTCAGTGGATGGAATTTATCCCTGGGCAAAGATAATCTTGATGGAGAAGCAGCACACCAAAAACTCTGCATTTTAGAAGCTGCAGACCCATGAACTGCTCCTTTTGCAGGAGCCTGAACCCTCTTTGGTGATGGAACCAGAGCTGTGTCAGCCCTTCCTGCTGCAAGCCATGGAAAAGCAAGGATCCAACTTTTATTTCCACTGGAAATTATTTATACCTTTGGCCTTTATTTCTTTTGTAGCTTTTAGGGTTTGGGCTGTGGAACAGCCTGTGGGGCTGAATTCTGTATTTTGAGACCCATGGCTAGGGGTACAAAAAGCAGGATTTTAATCTCCAGGTTTTGAAAATATCCAGGATATCCCAAAAGGTGCTAAGAGAAAAGGTGGCCTGTACCTCTTTGAAATTATCCAGTGGTTGTTATGGAGAGCAGAAACTTCCCATTAAAATGTTCTTTACCTCTAATTGTCCTCTGTGGACTCTGAAATGAAAGCTTCAGGGTTGTGTGTCAACCAGTTTGCAAAGCAGCCTTTTTTCCTGCCTGATTATTCCTTTTTTTGGTTTTTTGTTGTTCTTTGTTGATTTTTTTTTTTTTTAAATATTTTGAAATCTTGCAGAGTAAGTGTGTGAAGTACTGGCCTGATGAATATTCCCTGAAGGAATACGGAGTGATGCGTGTACGGAATGTGAAGGAGAGTGCAGCACACGATTACACCCTCAGAGAGCTCAAACTTTCCAAAGTTGGCCAGGTGAGCACAAGAGTAACTCTTGTCCTTTTAGTCCAGCTTGTGGATCACCAAAGGAAAAATGGGCAGGATTAGCCCATTTCTCTGGAATCAATAAAAGCACTCGGGGATGAATAAATGGAGCCCTGCCTTTCTTTGAAGCTCCACGTTTAGTTCCATCCATCTTTCTCTTTGCCCTTGGGATAATTGAAGATTCTCCTACCTAAGCAGCTTTTGGCAGGAGAGGAACTGCTGCAGAGCTTGCAGGGAATCTGGGAGGAGGGATAATGCTTTTAACTGAGGACACTTCAATCCAGCCAGGAGTTTGCTCCCTCGTGGAGATGGTTGCATTGGAAGGAAAGGTTGTGTGTGGGTCCAGAGTGTGGAAAATTCACCTAAGGAAGGGATAAAAAGGTGAGAAAATAGCGTTGAAATGACACTTCTGTTAAGGAACAGTTTGGATTAGGGAGGAGAAGCAAATCAGGGGATTTAGTGACTGCTGTGTCAGGAAGGGCCCTGCCTTGTTCCCTCCTTTGGGAATTGTGGAGCTGTGGGTGCTGTGCTGAGGTTGGATTTGGGATATGCCCCTTCCCACTGGACTCAGCTGGATTTTGAGCTGCAGGGTTTGTCTCCATGTTGCTCCTGTGCAGGGGAACACAGAGAGGACGGTGTGGCAGTACCACTTCCGCACCTGGCCCGACCACGGCGTCCCCAGCGACCCCGGGGGTGTCCTGGATTTCCTGGAGGAGGTGCACCACAAGCAGGAGAGCATTCCTGATGCAGGACCTGTCGTGGTCCACTGCAGGTGAGGGCATGGGCTGGGCTCCTGCTACTCCTGGGGATCTGAGACCTTTAAAAAGGACAACTTTCCCTGGGAATTGCTCAGAATTCCCTGTTTTCTGTCTGTACAATGTCACATTCTGGGTGTCATCCCTTGGGATTGCAGAGTGTGAACCTTTTGTATAAATGAAAATTTCTGCTGTTAGATGAGAAGATGGTTACCAGTCCTGGCTGGAGCATTTCAAGTGCAGGATGATGGGAATTCTGGTGTCCCATCCCACCTGTGGAGGGCCTGTCCTTTTTGGGTGTTCTCAGCTTGTAAATGAGGCAAGGAAATGTTAGATATGACCTTATGTTTTTTTTTCTGATTCAGGGGTGTTTATAAACATTGAGGGGCAGAAGTGCTGATTTCTGTCCCTTCCCTGAGGTCTCTGGTTTGACTCTGGCTGTAATTTGGAAGCCTCTGGCTGTAATTTGGAAGCCTCCTATCTCCTAATACCCGACTCTTCCTTTGGCTGGGGTTTTGGTGTGCATTCAGAAAGAACAAAACAATTAAATTCCCTTTTTTTTTCCCCCTTCTTCCAGTGCTGGGATTGGACGAACAGGAACTTTCATTGTCATTGACATCCTCATTGACATCATCAGAGAGAAAGGTACCTTCCTTTTCCCCTTTGCTTTCCCTGCCTGCTCACAGATCCACCCCAGGAGTGCTGATGGAGCATTCAGGTGAGCTCCACCCTCTACAGTGATTATTTCCTGCTCTTCCCATGTCCCCAGGGGTGGATTGTGACATCGATGTCCCCAAGACCATCCAGATGGTGAGGTCCCAGCGCTCAGGGATGGTGCAGACAGAAGCCCAGTACAGGTTCATTTACATGGCAGTGCAGCACTACATCGAGACCCTCCAGCGCAGGATCGAGGAGGAGCAGGTGGGTCCATCCCAAATATCCAGCAGGAACATGGCAGGATTCCAGCAGGGAGCAGCATTGGGGGGGGATTTTGGGAGGGTTTGTGTTGTGGGAAGGCTGGGTCTGAAGGTATGAACTGTCTCCTGTATTTCAGTTCATTGTGCTTAAGAATTAATTAAATTATTAGGTGGAATCCTCTCCTTAAATTGTCAGGTGGAATCCTCTCCTTGCACTATTAAGTGGAATCCTGCCCTTAAATTACTAAGTGGAATTTTCTCTTTAAAGTATTAGGTGGAATCCTCACCTTAATTTCAGTGGAATTCTCTCCTACCTCTCCCTGTCCCCAGCCCTGCCCCCAGATCTCAAATTTCCTCCCTATTATTGAATTTCCTGTGAAGGAAGAATAAAAGATAAGGGTCTGTTAGTTAAAGCAGAACCTCATTATCTTTGTGTTTTAAGAAGTTTTCAAATCTTGCATTCCTGAAAGGGGAAAATCAAATGTTGATCACTCCAATTCCAATTTGGGGAATTTATTGGTAGGAAATCAATCTATTGGAGTGGAAAATGAAAGGGTGAGTGTGATGATCCAACAAAAAGCACTTCCAGGAGTGTGGTGGGATCAGAAAAGTTTGGGAATAAGTGGTGACAACCACAAGACCTTCCTCTCCCCCTTCCTGTTCAGGGAATTCCTTGCACTCCAGTTCTGGGGTAGTTTTACAGCAGTTTCCTGGTTTTGTGATAAAGAGCTGATGTTTTCTCCCTGTCCCTGCTGCTCCCTGCCCTGACCTCAGAGCACTTGGGATTTGTACCTTTTGCTTTCTATGCTAATTAGTCCATTTTTTACTCTTTAGTATCTTTTTCCCTGCTGGGGGCTTTCCAACATGTACTGAGTTAGTTCTTCTTTATCAGCTGGTTCCTACAAAATGTCCTTGTGGTCCATTCCACAAATTCTGCATTCCATGTGTTCTCCAATCCATCTTTCTCTCCCAGACTTTGTTCAATGAAGCAAATCCAGCTTTGCTCAACAAAACTTTTCCCAAGCTATGTTCCCACAAACTACTCAGGACAGCTTTGTTAAATGCTGGCTAAGAATGATTTAAGAATCACCAGAAATACCAGAATGAGCTGAGTGAGTTTCAGGAGACCATCCTGGAAAAGCTTCAATCCTAGGAATGTTCTTAATGGGAATTCAGGAGCCAGAACTCCCCAGAGGCTCCGCCAGCCTCTGCTGTGAGGTTGAGTCAGACCTCAGGACTTGTTGCAGCATTAAAGAACCCCAAATAAACCCACAACCACCTCCCCAAACCCCAATTCCCTGCAAAACTTTAATTTCTACCTTGTAGGTTTCAGTGTTTTCAGGCATTGTGAATGCCTGGAAAAAGGAAAAATCCATATCCCGTTCCTTTCCTGGTGTAGTTCCCTGGCAGGAGCTGGGTGCCAGCAGAATTGGCTGCAGCCTGGAGCATATGTGCAGAATCCAAATAACAGCTTGGCTGCTTTTTATATCAAACCTAATGGGCTCAGATATTATTTTATTAGAGCTCCTGCAAACAACGGTGTCGCTCCATTGGCCCCAGCACCAGGCTGGAAATAAGGTCAGTGGGAAGCCCACTGGCTGCTCAAGAATGAAATGGGGAATTTTCTGCCAAGGAGATGAGGATTGAGTGCATTCAGAGGGTTGGTGTGTTCTGCTGGAGATGGTGGGATGGGGGAAATGGGGATTGTCTTGGCTTGAAAGACAGGTGTCTGCTAAGGAAGGCAGGAGCCTCTCTTGAAATGGAAAATGTAAACCCCCTCCCTCTAAATTATTACAATTTTGAAATTAGGGAGTTCTGAGGCGAAGATATGAGAATAGGAATAACAGTTCTTTACTAGGAAAATTAAAATGAAAATATAGTAATATAAAAAAAGCCAAAACGTTGCCAGAGTCAGAATCCAACCTGACACTCCATCAGTCAGGGTGTTGGTAAGCAGTCCCGTTAAATGGTGGCTGCAGTCCTGGAGTGACAGATGTGGTTCTGTTGAAGCAATTATTTTGGACAAAGGTGTAGTTTTCTCTGAAGATCTAGTGGTGATGCAGATGGGCCTGGTCTTCTTCTGGGAATCCAGTGCAAAAAGGCTGCTCTGATGTTCCAAATCTCAGATTTTATCTGGGTAGGAAAGGCTTGGCTCCTCCCCCTGGGTGGAGCATCTCCCAATGAGATGATGTAATTTTATCAGTCTGCAGTGGCCCATTAACAGAAGATATCTCCCTGGACAGAGGATGGGTCCTAGAAGAGATAAAGAAAAGATAAAGAACACTACCTCACCTGGTTTTAACTGCTGGCCCATTAACAGAAGATTTCCCCCCTGGAGTTACCAGATCATGGAAGAGATAACACTGAAAGAACAAAGAACACTGCTCCACCTGTTTTTAGCAGCTGGTGGTAGAACACAAACTGCTGGTTACCCCTTGCATTGCATCCTCAGACAGGGATTTTCAGGTTTTGTCTCACCAATAGCTGGAGCCAAGCTTTAGGTGTGCTCAGTGATGTGTTCACTGCAGAACTGAGCTCTGTGCTCACAAACCTAGAAACACCCATGGCTATCTCTGGGAATTGCTGCACTGTCTCAATGATTGGTTGCTGTTATTAACCCCAAACCTGGCTTTTTGTTGTGTTTTGCTTCACAGAAGAGCAAGAGGAAAGGTCACGAGTACACAAACATTAAATATTCGTTATCGGACCAGACGAGTGGGGATCAGAGCCCTCTCCCCCCCTGCACCCCAACCCCAACGTGCCCAGAGTAAGTTCAGTCCTGCTCTCAGTTTGGAGCTGTTCTGTCTCATCCTCACACACCTCAAACGAGGCTGAGTTACCCCAAACCTGCCCTATTGTCCTGGGCTTTCCTTTGAAAATAAATAAATCAAGTAAAATAAATTGTCCCTGAATTATGTGGTGTGTATAATAGGATTTTTTTTTTTTTTGTCTCAAATGAGATTGGTGGCACTCTAAATCCTGATTTCCTTTCAGAATGAGAGAAGATAGTGCTAGAGTATATGAAAATGTGGGGCTGATGCAACAGCAGAAGAGTTTCAGATGAGAAGATATTCAGAGCCTTCCAGGCCAAGGCAGGTGTGTATGGCCAGAGGAGGGGCTGTGTCCAGCCTGGCTTGGGAGAAAATGTACCCAGGAATGCCTAAAATGCTTGGAATTTATCCCCACAGCGTGCCTGAATTCCAAAAGCTAATTTTAATTTAATTTTAATGACCTCTATGCACAATCTCACCAAAGCACCCACACAGTTTCTAAGCCACGGTTGAGACTTTGGGTTGAGTTTAAGCTTTATTGAGTCAAAACTGAGCACTTCTGTACAATGCCTGAGTAAGAAATAACTGCTGGGGTTTTTTCTTCAATAATTCTTCATTTTTTTCCTTTCCCAGACATGAAAATGGTTTTTAAAAAGGTCAAGAAAGAGATGGAAGAAGCTTCACGTGAGCAGTGAACTCTGAGGGCTTGGTACCTTTTTATTTACGGTTTTAATCCTTCAGTAGGCAAAACTTCAGAGCATCTAAAGATTGTTTTTATCTCTTCTCTCCAATTTCCAATTGCTCATTTTCCAAATAAAAGGAAATCCTTTCTACAAGGTAGACAATTACTTTGTAGAGTAAGTTTCGAATCCTGCAAACTGTTGGACTGTCATCCGTTTGTTTTTTTTAAATAGTATTTTGGTTTCACAGTATGGCTGTTAGTGGTTGGTTTTTTTTTTTTNNNGGTGGGAGAGCAATGCTATGGATAAATCCGTGACATGAAATGTAAAATACTGATGGGAACAATGTGGATTGTTGGAAAACAGTGGATCACCAGCGTGAATAGAACCAAGTGCATGATCAAATTAGTCCTGATACATTTCAAACTCAGACTGATCTTCCTGGGGTGAGCAGTTCTTGAGATGAAGGTGCTTTTTTGTGATAATTGGTGGCTTTGATTCCAATTTTGCTGTGTGGCTGGCTGGGCTATTTTGGAGGAATTTATGCAAAGTTGCTTTTTACATCAAACAAAGTTTCTTTTCCGTGATCTCTGCCCAGAATAGGAATTCTCTGTGTCCTTCAGGAGACTCAGTGACCTGGAGGTGCTTTGTGAGGACACTCTGTGGTGACTTTGTGCTCAATTAAATGAGACTGAATTCAGGTATTAACTAAAAAGTTGCAGGATGTTAACACCAGTGAAACCAGTAACCCACTGTTGGTGTCAGGGAGCCCTCCTGAAGGGAAGTGGAAGCTGTGGAGGAGCCTCCTGGGTTTTTAGGGAAGGAGGGATGTCCTGGTGGGACAGGGAGCAGTGAGGCCACACCAAGGGCACTGTCCCACCCCAAGTGCCTTTGGGAGCTGCCTGGACCTTCCTGTCCCAATTCCATGGAAAATCCCCTGGAAGCACTTGTGCTTCTCAGGGAGACAGATCTTCCAGAGACTCCCCAAGGAAGATCTGGTGAGCTTCCATTGAATTCCTTCCCCTGGCTCTGTCCTGGACCAGCAGCTCCCTTTGGAGCTGTGGATGGCAGGACCAGGAGGAGGAGTGGGGCCTGGTGTCCCCCCAGCACCTTGTCCCTGGTTTTGGGGACATTCTGTGGTGTTGAGGTGTGATTCCCATCCTCTCACAGGATGCCTGACCTTCCTGTGTCACCAGAATGGGGTTATTGGCCTTCCTGGTGGAATTCTGCTGGAGCCTGGAATGTAATTAATGCAGCTTTGTGAGAGGTGAAGTAAGAGATTTCCATCCCCTGGTCCTCAGACTGCTTTGCAAATTCCAATATTTGAGCAGTTTGTTTGAACTGAATGAAGGTGCTTCATTAATGTTAAGCAGAATTTTTTTCCTTGGCCTCTTGTCCTTTTTGTCTTTTGGGGCTTTGGGATTTGATTTTTTGGAACTCCTGTCACCAGCACACCATAAATGTGTTTGACTTTGTCACAGCCTTATGCTCTAGCCCTGAATCCTTACCCCTTCCTAGACTGGAATAGATGATGAGAAGAGAGAAATGTGGTGATTTGGTAGAGAGATTCCTGTTCTCCATCCCCTGCCAGCCTGTCCCTATTCCCAGCTCCCTCCTGCTGAACAGGGATCACTTGGAAATGTTGAGATTTGCATGGAGTAATTCAATATTTGCCTCAAACTCTGTGCAGAGTCAAATTCTGCATTTCAGAGGTTGGAGCAAGGTGGGGACACACCCAGGTGGGGTTTGGAGCTGCTCTGCTCCAAACTGGGAAATCAAGGGGGAAAAAATCAGGAGAAAGGAGGGAAGGATTCTGAGGGAATCTCAACTCTCAGCACTCAGTTCCTGTGAAGTGTCTTAAAAGCTGGAGCTGTGTGAGCAGCAATCAGCCCACAGCCAGCACAACGTTGCCTCCTGACCTGTTCAGAACCTGCCTCTGCAGGGTGTGGTTTGGAATTGTTCTCCTTGGAAGCAGGGAATTCTTGCTGCAGAATGTGTGTGAATCCTGGGGAGCTCATGGTGGGGGAATGTCAGTGAGGGGGGAGCAGGATCTGAAAGATTGTGGCTAAAGGAAGAAATTCTCCTTTCTGAATCAGTGTTGGCTCCAAAGGGGAGCCCCTGCACCCTAAAATCTGTCATCTGAGACAGGGAGGGTTCTTAAAGCATTTCCTGCATTAATTCCAGCAAGTAACTTTGGGATTCTGACAGATGAAACAACAGGGAAACATTTTTTGGTTCAGGGGAGATCAGTGGATGTGGCATTCAGGGATTGCCAGTTTTAGGGAATTCAGTTGGAAGCAGTACTGGCTGAGCTTGTTCTGGAGCAGGGATGGAAAAAGGATCCCAGGCTTCTCTTGGAGAAGCCTTCATCCCACGAGGGAGATTTACCCCAACTCCCCAGGCACAATGATTGATGCCAGTGTGAATTTGCTGCAGACTTCATTTACTGAATGTTTTAGAGAAATACACTTTAATTTCAGCTAACTCCTGTTAGGCCTGATTGGTTCTATTAATCCTGACCAAACTTTCCTTTTTTCCTCCTAAAAAGATGTGTTTGAGACACAATTAACCAGGACACAGCTAACAAAGTTATCCAACCTGTTCCCTTTTTTGTTGTAGGGCTGAGGAAATTCACAGCTGGGACTAAGATGTGTTGTCAGGGTTTGATTTTTCTACCCATAACTCCATTATTTCAAATTAATTGTTCATTTCTCCCTTTTCAATAGTGAAAGGTAATGAATAATTTCAAGCCTGTTTACTTATGACATTACTGTGATTTTTTTTTTTATTGCAGTACTAAAGACTAATGAAAAAGGATCTTATTAGGTGGAATAGGCCTTGCATTTATTTTTTTTTTTCCTGCAATGTATGAAGTATTGTACCAGAGTATTAAATGAAATGTAATATTTTATTGCAAAATTTCTGTCCTTTAAAAGGAATACATTTAGGATGCCATCAATTTGATGTGAATCATGTAAATGTTGAGAAATGAGCTGTTTATTCTACATCTGGTGTTTCAAAAAGATTTCACCTCTTGCCTTTTGCCCACAGTCTGTAGCCCATTTACAGTTGTCAAAATGTGACATTAAATAATAGTTCCTGTATAGAAATAGTGGTGGTTGTCCATTGTTTTCTGGGCTGGTATTTATGGGGTTTAATTCAGTTGCAGTGGGTTTGTTTTTTTGTTTTTTTTTTTTTTTTTAATTGCTGCCAAGCTGTGTTATCAGGAATAAACCATATCTGTAAACAGCAGAAATTCCATTAAAAAAAAAAGGGAAAAAAGAAATTCAAAATAGAAAAAATAAAAAAAAAGAAATAAAAATCATTTTCTTACCATGGTTTGTCAGTCCCTGTGTTCTCCAGCTGCAGGCACCAAGGATGGAATAATGGGAAGAAATAAGAATTTCTGGGAGGGGCTGGGATAGAATTCTCAGGGAAGCTGTGGCTGCTCCATCCCTGGAAAAGTCCAAGGCCAGGTTGGACAGGGCTTGGAGCCACCTGGGACAGTGTCAGGGGATGGAGGTGGGTGATCCTTAAGTCCCTTTCCAACCCAAACTATTTCAAAATTCTGTGATTCTGTGCTCAAAGCTGGATGGGGCTTGGCCTCTCCTTTTGCTCTTCCTGTAAGAGCAGTTTGAATTGGAAGGAAGGAAGGACAATCCTGTTCTCTCTCCACATCCTGCTCTCCTGGGATGAGGGAGAGGAGCTTTTCTTCCTACTCCTGCTGCTCCTTCCTTCCATTTTCCACTTCTTTCTCCCTTTGTTTTTGGGGCTCTGCTGTTTCCAAGGTCCTTTAATGCCAGCCCTGTGCAGGGACTCCAAGGAGGGCTCAGTGCTTGGAGCAGGAGCTGGATTCTGTCCCAGGCTCCTCTGCCAGCTGCTCCTGCCACACTTCCAAAGCTCTCAGCATTCCTGACTCCCTCCCACTTGGGGCCAGACACTTCCCAAAATGTCAGATTTTCCCAGGGCCAGAGCAGATGAGAGATTTCCTGCCCTGAGGTTTTCCATATCTTAGCTCCATCAATACTGACTTCTCTGATTTTTACTTCTCAAATCCATTGGGAATGTTCCCACTAGGGATGTCCTTGGTGTTGTTGATCCCAAAAATCAGCCTGCATGAAGGGGTTGGAATTCCAGGGAGATCCCACTGATCCCTTGATCCTGCTTTCAGGGCTGTGTTAAAAACAGAACTGGAACTTTCCAGGGAATAAATCAGCTCAGCCTGAGCAGTGCTGGTTGAAGAGCAGCAGAATCTGGAGTAAAACAAGCTTTAATCTCATGGCAAAGGCACATCCCAGGGATAATCCAGGCAGGAAGGAGGCAGAGCCCAGGGCAGGCAGAGGGATCCAAAGGAGGCCAGGAGCTCTGTGGAGCAGCAGCTCAGCTCTGAGGAGATTATCCCACAGAGGAAGATTGATTTATTTGTTTTTATCAACACATCCAACAGTTTGCATCCATCTGGGAGTTGTTATAATCCCAGGGCTGGGGAGGGAGAGAAAAAGGGAAGGAGATGAGGGAGGGGCTGTTCCAATCTGAGAACTTTGATGAAGATTGGAAGTGATGGTGCTGGGGTGACACTTGTTGTCTCTTAGCTTTGACTCCTGCTTGTGGTGACACTTCTGGCCCTTCCTGCTTTATGGTGACACTTCCAGCCCCTCCTGCTGCTCCCAGCTCTCTCTGTCTCCCACGTAGGTGAGTATAAATCCATTTATTCTCCTGGCGTTCTCGGTGTTTGTACAAATGGAGGTGATCAGATATTGCCCAAGGACAAGTTTCTTATCTCCCTAAACCCTTGAAACTTTGGCTGACTTTTGTCCAGAATGAATTCCTGTGCACTTTGGGTTGGGGGAATTCTGAGTCATGCAGCTGCTCTCCCAGTCAGGGCAGGAAAAGGGAATGTGTCCTTCAATCCACATCTTTGCTGGGACCTAAGGAATTATTTTTCCAGCCCAACTCTCTTGGCAGAGCTGGTGCAAACCAGGTTCTGTTTTCAGGGTGGCAATTCCTGTTTCACATCCCTGATGGTGCCTTTGGAGCCTTCCCATGCTCACTTTTTCTCAGGATCACCCTGGATCTCAGCACGAGGTTTTTGTGCCTCAGCTCCTGGAAATCTGCCTTGAACAGGGGCCTGAGGCTTGACTGTGTCTCTATTTTTTTCCTTTGGTAAATCTTGGGAAGGATACCTTCAAAGGATCCTTAATATGCTGCTCTCTTCCCGTTTTCCCCATGGAGTCAGGCAGCAGAACAATTCCGAGATCAAAACGTTTGATTTGAAAAATCCCAGCTCTCCCAAGGAATGCCTCGAGTGTTGGGAGGGCTGTGACATTTTTAGTACATCTCATCTTGACAATTCCCTGCTTTTCCCGACTCTGTGCAGGTTTGCTCCTGATGGAGGAAAAATCTTTGGAATTCTGGTGCTTTTCTCCTTATCTGTGTCATTGGGAATGGGAGGGGGAGGAGCTCCCTCATCTCTCTTGTGCTGGAAATCAGGTTGGGAAATGCTGTGATTCCTTCTGCTCTCTTTATTTAACAGTGTTAATTCTAAGCTGGAGTTTAGGATTGTTTTCCTGGCTGGAGTTTTTAATTTGATAGCAGTCCCATGGATATTTCAGGCTGTGGATGACAGCTGAGGGACACAAAGTGCTGTATAAAAACCAGGAGAGAGAAATACAGAGGAGTGGTGTCTTTCCCAAGCTCCTTGATCCCACTGATCTTTGTGCATTTGACATTTTGTACTTGTGGAGTGGCTGGTGGGGTGAGTGTGGGATGTTCTCCTGTCCTTCAGGCTCCTGCCCATCACAAATTTGGGATATTGCACCTTGATTCCCATCCCTTAAGGCTCCTGAGCTGAGGGAAGGCAGCACTCAGAGCATCCCTGCTGGATCTCTGCCATTCCCAGTGTTCTGCCCTGGCCTCAGCCTCCCCAGCTCTGTGCTCTGCTGCTGTCCCTAACAAAGAGATTGGACTAAACAATGCCTGGAATCAATCCCTAAGGATTCTCCCACGAGGATCTGCTGGAATTTAACCTTATTGATCCACAGCAGCTCATAATTGTCCAAATCAGCAGCGGCTGCAGGAATTCCTTTGTTCTCTTTGGTCCATTTCCCAGGCAGAGATCCACCCAGGAATGCCAGTCTGGGAAACTGCTCCTGGAATTCAGCTGAGTCCATCAAAGGGCATTGAGTGGTGACTTCCACTGCAGGGATGCCACTTCAGGAAGAATTCCAGGCTGCTTTGGCTT
>VZTT01065898.1:0-10887 GCA_013400855.1 Buphagus erythrorhynchus
GGAGCACACCTGGAGCAGGCAGGCGAGCTGGCACTGCTGCCACACCAGCTCTGTCCCCTGTGCCCACCATTCCTCCCTTCACGGATTTCATTGCTGCCCTCCTTTCTCCCATCAGGGCTTTTGACAGACTGAAGTGACAGAACACCGAGGACAGAAATGAAGAGCTCCTGATGCACAACCAGTTAGGCAAACAAACAATTAGCAAGACAGTGAGAACTAAGGGAATAAGGAGATTTATTTTTCTGTGATAAAAATCAGTTGCAGCATGGGCAGTGAGGTCTCCTTAGGTAACTGTCAGAAGGGCAGTTCCTCCTGAAGGAAAAAGGCTTCATTAATCCCAAACACACATCTGGAGGGACTAATAAATGTCAGATGAGCAGTAACGGCACAGAACTGTGAAAGCAAAAATAGGAATAGGAAGTAGGAATTAAAATCTCTCTGTGAGTGTGATTCCTTCTAAAGAAGACTATAATAAAGAGTAAGTAAAGGCAGAGACTGAGCTCGACACCTCTTCCACAGCTGAGTGCACCTTCCACTCTCCCAGGCTGCTCCAAGCCCGTGTAACCTGGACTTGAACACTTCCAGGGATGGGGCAGGCACAGCTGCTCTGGGAATTCGTGTCATTGCCTCACCACCCCTCCTCACTCACCTTCTTGGCTCCTGCAAACCACCTCATCCTGCTGCATGGCTGAAAGGAGCCCTTCTAATTCTGCTGCCCAGATGCAGACATCACCACATTTCTCGTGCCCCAGCCAAAGCTGGAGGTCCACAATCCCACACCTTCTCCAGAATCATCCCCTCCCACTTCTCACCCCCTGCTCATGTTTGGGAACACTATACCATTTTTACTGGTGTCTTCCTCATTATCTTCACCCTCCTCACTAGATTGGTTTTCCATTTCTTCTTCACTGGACTCCTCTTCTGTCTCCAGGGTTTTCACAGCAGTTTCTGCACTTGTTCCACCGCCCTGCAGGGTGACTGACGCCGAATCTTCCCTTGACTTCTGCTCAACGCTGCTGTCACACGGCTCACAGTGCAGAGCACATTCCCAGGGACGCAGATACTTCATCCCACGGGACCTAGCCTTCCTCTTGGGAGGGTCCAGCTTTCTGTCCAGACCCATCGCGATAATGCACCTATAAAATAACACAAATTGGGAAGTGTCACACTTTTCTTCCTTTGAACAACGGAGGGCAGCAGACATAGTGAGTTCAGCTTGTTATTTATTAGCAGTGAAACCAAGCACCCAGCTGCCTCTGCACGGCCACAATGACTCACAAGGAGAAGCAGCCTGAATCCCTGAGAGCTCCCCTGACACAGATGCTCTTCTCCCTTGGAGGACAGTAACGCTGCCTACCCTTGCAGTGACAACTGACATACAAACAGAACCACAATTATTACAAGTGCCTGTTAATTTGCAGCTGCACCAAGCACTGGCTGTGAAGACAGAACCACTGAGAAAGGCAGAAAGCTCTGAGTCAGACGAGTTCTGGATCCAGGTCCTGCTGTAACTCCCAGCAGTGTGGTAAATGAGGGTTTGTGGGTAAGACTGGGGGTTTCTGAACTTATCTGCTGGGTCTAAGAACTGTGTGGGGAGAGAAAGATTGAAAGTTAATAATTTTCTGTTTCTGTTCTGTTTACCTACCAAAAAGAAACCCAAACAGATGGAAAACAAAGCACTCCCAATGAGCTGTTGAGACTGCTTGTCTTGTGTAAAATGGAGTGACGTGCTCTCTCTTAGAGTCAGGAGCTGTACAGAAACGCTGGACCTTGGCCAGCAGAAAGCTCTCAGAACAAGGCTTACAGCCCAGAAATCACTGCAGCATCACCTCCTTGTGAGCCACAGCCTCGACCCACCAGGGAAATCAACTGGGACTTTCACTGGAAACCAGCGGGCATTCAGTGTATGGCACAGAGCAGAAACAAACCCAAGTGCACTTGGCCTGAAGGGATGTGAAAACAGTTGTCATCTATGGGGAAAATCAGGTTAATGGAGATGGTTTTAAGTCATCAGATAAGGTCAGCTGGATTGATAAGAGGCAGGAAAAAAGAGAGATTTCACTAAGAGGGAAAGGGGGACAAAAAGGGGGAGTAACTTAGGAATTAATTAATCCAAGTTTTGGATACTATATTAAATTCAGAAAATTCACTTCAAATCTTTCTAGAAATCACAAAAAGCTGAGATTCGGACATTTCCTAAAATCTATAGCCACTATATCCATTCTGAATTCAGATGCTTTTCACTCCTTTAAACATGCATTTACAAAAATCACGTTCATTGTTAGACTGGAGCAAAAACTATGGTACAATAAAGTGGCATTTTTTTCCTTAGAATTCAGTCCTTATCTGAAGGAACAGAGTATACCTCTGTGGAGAGTCTCTTGTTCCAACTGCTTGCTTCTCTTTTAAAAATTATTAAAAGAACATAAAATATTTTAAATTATCCACATGTCCATAAGTTTACTTGCATGGCCAGAGTTAAGAATTACAGAAAAGGAAGATTTTATGAAAATTAAAGCCTCTTGGCAGAATCACAGCTGTTGGTCACAGCACTGACTTTTGCCCAAGACCTTTCTGCACATATTTGGTTTCTGAACCATGACAAATATTCAGTGCTGCCTTATTCTGAAGCCGAATCAGAATCTCACTTCAGAGGCAGAGCTGTTTAAAGTCAATTATCACACGAAAAGCCTCTGGAAGCCACAGCTAGCTGAGCAGCATGCTCTGTATTTATTTCAGTGCCACTGTGGCCACAGCCCCAGGGGTGGCACATGTCCCAGAGGCAGTGCCCCCACACTGTGGGGCACACTGGAGCACTCCAGGCTGTGCTGCACACAGCACGGAGGCCGAGGGCTGGGGGAGCTGTGCTGGTGCCCTGGGCTGTCAGAGCCCAGCAGGTGAGCTCCACCTGCACCTCCCGTGGGGCACGTGGGGACACAGCGGGCCCTGCAGCGCTGTGTGCAGCCAGAGGGAGCCAGGAAGAGACACAAGCCAGACACTCTCCAAGCAAAGTCCCTGTGAGCCAAGTGTGCTCTCCCATACTTGTAGCAAGGAGGTGCTCCTGCCACGTGCAGCATCCTGAAGTAGCTGTTCCTGCGCCGCGGCCGGGAGCGCCTCAGGTGTCTGTGCTCACAGCAGCTGCTCAGCCTCTCCANACACACAGCCCTGGCTCTTGCCAGCCCCAGAATCCTAAGGTGGGACAGCTGGGACAAGTGACAGTCACACGGTCAGTCTGGCCACTCACTGTTACAGCAGGACAAAGACCAGAGCCTCCCAGCCATTTCCTGTGCCCAGTTTCCCAAAACACAATTCATCTTTTACTGATGTGATGAATTGCACTCACACAAAAAGAGATGGGAACTGGGCTCCCACTATTTATTCTCCTTCTGGAATAAGAAGCAACATTCACTGATATATTTTAGCAACTCAGATAACCCCTTTTTAAGGGCAGTTTATTGCTACAACTGCTCTATTAACCACATATCTCTATAGAAAATTAACCTAAGCCACGAGTAATTTGTTAAATTAATTCTCTAAATTCTTCTACCATCATTGCAAAAGTAATTGTAACCTCACTTTCAATCGTGGGACAGTAGATCCAGATTTAATGTGGAAGCAGATGGTATAAACATCCCTGGATGCATATATCTTGACCAAGCTGAGCTGAAATCATTCTGACGTCAGGGAAAAGTTTTAGCAAAAAACGATTCTGGCAGAATCAAAATGAACTCTCTGACCCCATCCTTACCTCCTTCCAACAGCTCGCCTCTATAGACACAAATGTTCTCTGTTCCACAGTATTGCTGATAGACTTTGATTTCATCCTTGCACTCAAGAGACACGTGCTTGCTCCTTCCTAGGTAGATCATGGTGACAAGGGCATTGCTGCACAACGGGGACTTGGGGAACCCTCGAGTATTCTGCAGCAGAAAAAGCACAGAAATGCCTTCAGCTTCCAGCAAGGGGTGAAAACAAAGCTCACATCTGTGCAGCACACACTTGAGACTCCCAGGCTTTTATAACAAGCACTGAGCTGATTAAATTGGGAAGTGTTTGTAACATGCAGAGGGTCTGGGAGATATTTCCAGCTGAAATCCCAATGCATTGAATAGCCCCAAATTGCAGGGACCAGGTTCAATGACCCATATCAACCCTCCCAGTCCTGGGTTCCTACAACTCTATTTACAGGAGTTCAGACTGGCTGGAGACAGTGTAACTGGTGCAGTGTTCATACACCCAAGGCATTTCCCAAACCCCTGGGATTCTACTGCCAGAGACAGGAGCAGATTGACTGAAGTGGAAGGCTTTGAATAACAGCTGCTGTAGGTCGTTGTTCACCTTTTTTTCTCCCCAGCTGGTGAAAAACACCAAATGTTGTAGTTGACAGAGACATGCATGGCAATCACACATTTTAACAGTTATACATTTTCTTTACGCAGGCTAGGTACGCGCATCTTTCAGCGTGAGGCAGACACAGCAGCGAGGAATGCAGCACACCTGTACCTGGGCAGGCAGCGCTTACCCTGATCAGAACCTGCTCGTTGAAGGCCGTGGTGGGGTGGGGGCCGGCAGCGCGCTCCCGAGCGCTCCCGAGCGCGGGGACGCGCCGCTCGCCCCGGCGCGGGCGGGGCGCGGGCAGCGCGCAGGGACAGGCGACAGGCGGCTGGTACGGTGACACGGCCAGGCACTCCCCGGAATTCACGATCCGCATCGCACTCCTGTCCCCCTGGAAAAGCGTTTCAGCCCAGTGACACGGCTCGTGCAGGAGCAGCTCCCGAGCGCACGGAGCTGGCGCGCTCCGACTGCCCGGTGCACCGAGCGACGCGCATCCTTCTGAAACAGCTCCGTAACTCAGCGCCTGGAATTCCGCTCACTACAATAGCTCTGTGCTAAACCCCTTCCTTTTCATTTGCAAGGCAACACTCATATTGCTTGAAGACGTCACCCTCCGAGATACAGACAGCACTGCACAGCGAGCCCTGGCTCCAGCCCCGCAGAGCTCCCACCTCGGACAGAGCCCAGCCCTGCAGCACTGCTGCTCCCCTGGGCTGCACAGCACATACCCAGAGCAGCCAGCCAGCCAACAGAAACATCACTCGGCATCAGTTACACAAGGTGTGCTTCAAAATGCTGCTTCCTCATCTGAACTGAGATTTAATCCTCTCACAGAATGAAACCACGGTCCTCGAGACATCACTAGAGAACAAGTTCTGTAAAGGCTGCATGATGTGGCTCTGAGTTCTGCATCATGCTCTCAGAACTTACATCTGATTTAGCTGTTTTGTCAGTTGTGAGCACTAAAGAAACCGTTAAATCACTGATAATTTGAGTAGACAGATCACAGTCCCACTCCAAAACCCTCTCACCCCATGGAATGCATATCACAAAACCAATTACATCATGTTTTTCTAGAACAGAAGACAAGTCCAGATATCACCTGAAAGTAATCGCCAATATATCAAGACCGTGTTTGACTCACTCTCCAAGCCCACTAGCATGATTTAGTTGAAGGAACGATCAAAAAAAGGAAATTTTTGCTACTTTTCAGCTGTAGATGATGATGAAAACTCATAGGACTTGCAAGTGAAAATATTCCAAGGTTCCTGGAGTTAACCAAGTGCTGCCTCTCTCTCTACATTAGAGAAAATCTACATAGAGGGAGAATATTTTGTATGCAGAGAGATTTTATACTATAAAAGGTAAGCCACCACATTTTTCCTCACTATGATCAAGAACTGGGCATTAGACCAGAAAGACAGTGTCTTGAAAATTGAGGGGAAGTGAAAAAGGACAGTTTAAATAAAAGTTGATGCTATTTGAAAGGGATGTTCCCTGTTGTACACAGTCCTGGGAACTACAGCACTTCAGCAGTACCGTAAAACTGTCCCTAAAACGATGCTCTTTTCAGAATGAAGGACAGCCTCACCCCACGGGCACGCTGCTGCTCGTGTTCCAGTGCATGGCACTTCTGTTTGGAAGCCTGAGGGGCAGAGCCTGCTGCAGCCCAGCCGTGCAGGGGCTGGAGGCGAGGGGGCTGCTGCACACGTCCTGGAGCTCTGCTTGGACACAAGGAACTCTACAAAAGGAAAAAGGAAACAACGACAAAATCTCAGTGTGTAGCTTCCAGTGCAGAGCAGAAAAAAAATAGCACTGATGAAGATATCTGGAAGTGATGAGTGATTCCAGGTACCTACAGCACATGACATTTTCTAGTCTGTCTCCAAAGAGCCAGACCCCTTTAGGCACCTCTAACTGACCATCCAAAACAACTCTGGCCAGAAATACAAGGTTTGCTGCTGTCTCTTCACTGCCCAGCCTTGGAGCAAACACAATGAACTCACAGAAACTGTAGCTGTGTGCTATGGACTTCAGCACACGGACCCAGAGAGAATGCACAACAAAAACATACCTATTTTTGTTCAATATCCAGCTTTTTCCAGACTGTTTTATTTCATGTTTTCCTTGTATGCCCTTCAGAATACCAGGTTAAAATGTTAACACCTAACAGAACTGTTTAACTGAGGTTAACTCACCACCTTAGAGGAGGAAGACTCCTTGCTTCGGTGCTGATGAAGACAATGTCCACAGCAATCAACTCCAAGGACAGGTGCCAGCTATACGAAGAGAAGGTCGTTCAGGACTCAAAAGTTTCTCTTCAGCCTGCACCAATTATCTTTATTGATATAGAGAACCAGTTGAAACTGAGCTAGATATTTGACCTTTGACTTGAGGCTTTAGTACAGTGTATTTCAGGAGTTTATTAATATTCCCTCTTTGCTGTTAACAAAGAAAAAGCCAGAGCTCCTAGACCACAGCCCTCTGAAATGAGCTCCAGTCTGATTTCATCCCTTCATCCCTGTTTTCTAAAAGACCCCAACCATTTTCAGGGCTTTACAACACGTGTAAGCTTGTCTATAGCCCCTGTGTGCACTGACAATGCTCAACACACTGATACCAGCCTGCTGGAGGGCATGAGGCAGCTAAAAGGGAAAGGCTGAAGCAGATTTATCAGAGAGCAAAGGTTTTGGGGTTTTTTCTAGGTTCTGATGTGCCATTCCTGCAACACTAGCTGCTGGAGATTCCTCTTTAGCACAACCCAGCAAACAGGAAATCAGCCTCTGGTGGCTGAGGATGGGGCCCTAACCCAGGACGCTGCAGGCAGTGAATGCTCTGCACCAAGGTCCATGGGCACAGTGTCAGCTGCCTGTGCTTCCAGGACAGCCCGTGCAGGAGCTGATGAGACTCACACATCGAGAGCAACCAGCTCGTTCTGCAGCCACCAAAGGACAGAGCCCGAGATGGTTCCTTGGAGCCAGTGGTGGATGTGGGCAGCGCACGTGGATGATTTCTTCCATAGATTCTCTGACTGGCTCCATCTGAAAGGAAAGGAATTTATGTCTCTGAGGCACTGAATCCAAAAACAGTGATGTCTGTCTCATTAGGTCTGTCTTTCACTGGACATCTGTGACAATCAGCTGGCCTGGACCCAGTGGAACAGCTGGTTAAGGAAGGAAAGGAAACCATGGGAGAATGTGAGGGACAAGCAGAAAGCCTTGTCCCCACCTCTGATTCATTTTCCTGCAGCTCTCTCCAGCTGCTGACCCACCACATTCAATTCATGTCTGTTTCTTTGTATCTCACAATTCTTGGTTTGTTTGAAGGTCTCTTTCTTTTTCACATGTTCCTTCCCTGCTGTGACTGCAGCCTCTCCCCACCCTCTCTTGCCAGCAGCCCAGTGCTGGGATGGCTGCCCCACTGGAAGCAGACAGCTCTGTCTCTCACCCTGCCTTGCTCAGCCATCTGCCTTTCTCCTTTCCTTTCAGACCAGCAGCTCAGATGAGTTCACTGAGCAGGCGAGGTGAGAATTAAATTACAGCACTGGCTCCAGCCAGGCCCCTGCAAGCACACACAGATCAGGTATCTGCAGGATTACTGAAGGCAGCAGTTCTGGTCTGCATCCCAAATTATCCAAGCCCAGGATCCCTTGACAGGGTGCCAGAATCCATGGGGTGACTTCCTACCACAGGAGTTCCATCAGCAAACAACACCTTTGCAATTTCCATAGTGACCAGCGTCTTCCAGGAAAATCTCCTCCTCTCTTTACCCCATGACTTGCTTATAGATGTATTATTTACAGTTTAACAGGTCTGACATTGTTTACCAGCTGCTCAGTGGAGCACACACCTTCTCTAGGCACTGTTCTCAAAGCATTCAGGTTTCTAATACAGAAATAAAATGCTGAACATGTTTCTGTCAAAATGAGGATGGCTTTTCCCATATGAATTCAGGTGATTGCATGGGGAGCAGAACCATTGACTTCTATGGGATTTCCATGACTCCAACTACAGAATCAAGTTCAACCTACATGACACCTAAATGAAGACTCCTAAAACCTCTTACCTTACTCACATGCCAGTTCTGCCCAAACCCTGTGGTGAGGCAAACAACCAAACATGTGAGCTCAGTATTCATCAGCAATCAAAAGCAGAGAGGTCTACAATTACTGGGAGGAGAATGTATCTTGAATTATTCATTCTGTTACGGCTCCGCATTTCAAAACAGAAATAGTAGAACAAGAAAAGGTAAAAAAATAGCAACAGTAATGGGAAGCCTGGAATGGCTCAGGTATGAAAAATTCAGACTGAGGACCTTCAGCTTGGAAAACTGAGAAGGAATGTGAAGAATGTATGTGAAACCATAGATGCCTTGGAAAAATAGAACATTTAATAATTTTTGTCATACCAAGAACAACAGAGCATCAAACAGACATCTCAGACAGCAGATACATTTATTACTACACAGAAATGCAAGGAGGTACCATTTCATACAATTCAGGATTAAATCACCCAACCAAAACACTGCAGAAGTAGAAGAATAACTATATTCAGAAGGAATTAAATGCATAAATGGAAGCTCCTGAACTTCTGGATAAAGGACAAAGGAGATGTAACTGGGGCAGGATCATCCTCCACTTGCCTGTTTCTTGTACTTTTCCGTGTCAGACAGAGCACTTGGCTCAATGAATCACTGGTCAGGCTCATGGCTATTACTCAACACAGCAAAACTGCCAGGTCCCATCAGCAGTGCTCAAGCCTTACCTTGATTGGCTGCATCCTGTCTTTCCTCACAGAACAGTCAAGATTATTTTTTATCTCCCGCTGGCGATGATGCTATCAATATAAGAGGAAGAGAAATCCCATTACTGGGCAGTATGAGATGTTAGTGTGTGCAAGAACTCTTGCTTCTGTCCTGCTTGTCCCATGCCTTCTCCCTGGCCACTATCCTCATTGAGCCCTGTAATAAAACTACTGTGCACTGAATCTATTTGCATTTCACCTGCATACATTCACACAGCCAAGGGAACAACTGAGCACTGGTAAAGTTGGTAAAGTTGTAGGAACCAGCTCCACTCCTGATACCCCACAGCAAAGTGCCCAGATTTTGTACTCAGACAATATATACAAACATGTTCAAACTGGTTTGTTTTTATCAGGATTTTTTTAAGCACACTAGCCCTGTGAATATTATCTCATAATCTGAGAGCTGTCAAAAAGCAGTAGGGAAGCCAGGACAGTGCCTGCTCTCACAATCACATGGTTTGACAATGAGAGCCCCATGGAGGTTTCATGTGGGGAATGTTCTGCACAAAGTCTGTCCTTTTTCCCTGCAGGAAAGAGCACTCCAGGGAAGCATGAGGGCACGTCAGGAAACCAGTACAAGGTAGCAGCCCCTGGCTGAAGCACCTGAGAAGGCTCACACACCCTCAGCAAGGGCATACCTCCATGTCGAGGACCTTACGGAATATGGCATCGGCCAAGCACTCCCGGACGGGCCTCTGGTGCTCCCTCCTCATGGCATTGAGACGGTATTCTTTCTCAGGGATGATTCTTCCACTCCTTGAGATCTGCCATACACAAACAGAATGTTACTGAAAAGGAGAAGGTGAAATAAAGAATGTTTTAAAACAGTACACTTTCCCAGAAGACCACTTCCTCCCCTGGTTCGTTTCCACCCCTGCCCCTGCCGTGGTGCTGGATCTCACCTTCCAGCACTGCACTATCTTTGACCCTATGAGCTCCACCAACCAAAGGGAAGGAGCAGCAGCCACATTTCTGATAGCCTAGGGCTCAGCCTTACCCTGCACAGGCCACTGCCCAAAGGCATGGAAAGGATTAAACACTTGTCTCCCTACTGCACCTGTCTGTGCAAAAGAGAGTCACACCTAGGAGTGCACCAGTGTTTGTAACAAAACGTTCAGCATATTCACCTTTACCAAATCCTTCAGTTTTCCATTAAACACTTCTGAAAAATAACACTGAAGCTATTTAAACGAGTCAAAGATGCTTACATTTCCCAGTGTAAAAACCCTGAGCGAATCAATATGATGCTGTATATCTGCAAACTGAAACACTTTGCAGAGGAAAACTCCAATGAGCGAAAGGAAATATGGAAAAAAGCATAAAAACATTCTGAAATGAATGTAGAATTGAGGGAAACTTTTCAGTCTCACCAGTCCTGATTTCTGAAGATGTCGTCTTATCCTGGCATTGCTGAAATATCCAACCAGGTGTTTGTCTGTAAGACTGTTATAGGTTTCAAGAAATCTGCAATTTAAAAAATGGAGATGCTTATAATCCCCTTGACTGACAAATTATTGCAGTTTAAGTTAAACAGAGCTACCTAATAGTCTGCTACTCAAAATGCTGCCTTAGTAAATCTTCCTGGATTTGGTCAGATAAATGCAGATTAGATTATGTAAAAGCAATATCTTGTGGCCTGCTGGAAATTCCTATCAGAAACATGTGGCTTGTACCTAAGGCCAAGAATTGAGCGTGGAACAGTGCTGCCACCACCACGTGGGACCAGCAGCCCTGAGAGCTCCCACTG
>VZTT01065899.1:0-27482 GCA_013400855.1 Buphagus erythrorhynchus
AAATCTACAGTCACATAAATTTAAAAATTCAAAACACTTTTGAATGATCCCTGAAAAATCATGTTTATGTCATTTATATGCATATTAACTAAGCCAATCTTTGTATAATTATTTTCTTATCTTCTCCCTCTTGAAAACCATTTTTAGTTTCAGGAACATTATTTCCTATACAACATTCTAAATTCTTTATTTTCCTGTTTTCAGCAGCTTCCTTAAAAGCCAGTTATTTACTTATTCAATTTCCCTTCCCTTTAGCACATGCAGCATCTTGAGTAATGACACACCGTTTTCTCTTGGGCAGGTAACAAAATCCTTCTATAGATTATGGGAGCAATGAAAATCATGACAAGCTGCAGTAAACGTATGATAGTTATTGTTCCATGTTTGATGGTAGAATTTCAGTACACATGGGCTCATTCCTTCCATTAAGGTAAATGTACCAGCATTTAACTAGCGAAAAATTGTGTTGATGGGGGACTCTCTTCTGCAGCAGTAAGGAGGATCATTTCTCACTCCTATCCCCTGCTACCTATGAGAAAAATAAGCAGGTGCAGAGAAGAAAAATCAAATCAGGCTATACTTCAGTGTACAGCAGTGCTGTGGGAATGCAGAAGACTTAGGAGATCAGAACACGGATTTTTGTTGCCAGTGGCAGCAGCTGTAACAGTGCTCATCTATTAGTATCACCACTGCCAGTTTAGAGAGCTGGTAGCATTTGCTATGTATAATCCTTGGGGCCTTTCAAGGTGAATTGAAAGATGAGTGGAGAGAGATGGGAGAGGGAGAGAAATGTTACAGCCAGTGGCAAAACAGCTGGGGTGAGAGGCTGCAGAGTACTCTCACTTATTATCCTTAGCTTGTAAATGAGGCTTCACTCTTACTGTTCTTTGTAGTTATACTTAGTTACAAGTGTGGGAAATTATACAAGCAGTTGTCAATGCCCCCTGCCATAGTTCCTGCTACAATAAATTATTTATCCATTATTCAGCCTACAACAGTGCCTAACAGTATCAGCCATAAATCAGGACCCTACTATGTTAGCTGCTGTACACACACACAGAGTAAAAGTAAATCCCTCTGCCAGTGTCTTTGCACCTGAGGTAAAATAGCATGAGCTTGTTGCCAAGTTGCTTCCTGCAAAGCAGATACATATTTTGAGCAGTGTCTAGAAAGAGGAATTGGCTTTCATCTGATTTGGCCAGCTTTCAGGTGTGAGGTAGGCACGTAAATAACTGCACATTAGCATCATGGATCCTGTCTTCACTGGGAAACTGAAGAAGCAGCTTGGACATCTGGCACAGCTTGGCAGATTGTCATAACACTACAGGACAGAGCTACCATACAGAAAACAAGATATTGCTCTGGCTTCTGAAAGGGACTGTTTGTCTTTTCCTTCCACTCACAGAGGTCCTGGGGATTTTTTAGGCTGTCTCTTGATCCACTGAATCCCGAAGTGGAAACTTTAAATGGCATTATCTATGTAATATCCACTTGTGGGGATGAGGACTAAAACTCTAACACATGCTGAGAAAGTCCAGTATTTTTCTTCCTCTTTGATAATAATATGCATTCTAAATGTTGCTTAATGATGCCACAAAATCAATTCTGCATTCTTAAAGCAGTAAGTATGAACCATAAATAATTTCAGCATCTACTAAAACCTTTCTTCCTCCTCTTCTTTCCCCTCAAATGCCCAGGAAAGGCTAGTAAGATTAAACATTTCACCAAGGAAACCTATTAGATTGAGATGGCTTCCTTCAAAAGAGCTGACACTATTTCCAAATAAGGAAAATAGAAAATAACAAAATCTGACAAGTTAATTGTAAAAATTCCTTAAGGCAGGCCAACAAAAATCTCATTAACATTTCTCAAAAAGCTTTGAAAATAAAGTAAGTCTTGTTCAAATACACAAAGAAGAGAAAGCTGACCAGATAATCTGTAAGGCTAATAAGTGATGAAGAAATATTGGAGCACATGAATTAAGGCCACAGCAGAAATTTAGGTTAATATTTCACATCCCTCTTTGGCATGCAGGACTCTCTTCAATAGCCAGGCAGAGTCCCACACTGAAACATGACAGCAGATGCACCACAGTCCTGTCTCAAATTGAAGTGTGAGCTGAAAATATTTTTGGCCAGATTGACATAATGGATACTAACAAAACTCCAGGACCATGGCTAAAGGAACTTAACTATGAAACAGCTGAAATAAGCATTGTAGGATGTAACCTCTCACTTAAAATTGCCTCGGTGATTGCTTCCAGGAAGTATCCAGGAAACATCAGAGCAATAATACCATACTACACAAAATGCTGTAGCAGTGAATAGAATCAGTGGGCATCTGGAGGAACCTTGCTAAACTTTCAGAGGTACCTAGAAACTCTGCTCAAAGACCATGACCCCATTATGCCACACACTGCAAAAGCACAGAGCAGATTGCTTCTAGGCCAAACAACAAGCAGAAAAAATACACAAAGACTGATAGAGGAGGTACAGTAACACAGATTGACTTTTGTAGACCTTTCAGATGCATTTCTGAATGCTTGTATTACGGTTTGTAAGTTAAGAGTTCAACATACACAGGCAAAAATAGAAATGCCAGGAGAAGAAGAATTTAAGGAGACAGACATTGGCAATAAAAGAAGCTAACTACAAAACATTGCATCTGCTTGTCTTATTTGTGCTAAAGAAGTCTTACACTGGTGATAAGATGCCCCAGGTAGCATCCTTATGACACCAACTTCTACTGAGATCTGTAAATGCAACAGCCTCATTTATTTGCAACTTAACTCTGCTTTTTGAATAATATTTAGCCCCTACCGTGTTAGGGTTTCTTAAAATTCTAAACATATTAAAAATGTAATATTACTATTTATTCCCTTCTGTTTTGTTTAAAAACATTGCATTATTTATATAGTACCATAATATTATCATTACATTATTTTCAACACATTTCCTTTGGAATGCTCGGGACCTGGTTTACTGCATACGGTTGGGAGTCAATACTACAAAACATTTAAGAAGAGCTGATATGATTTCATGAAGCAAAGTAATGTTTTACATATCTGTGCCAGTTCTGTGAAGGAGTCAAGGAAAAAGCTGCTTTGGGATAAAGGGAAGCTAACTGGCTGACTAAAGTGAACAGCAAATGGTTAATTTTCACAAAAGAAAGGAGTCACCAATGGAGTCTCTGTAGAGGACATATAGTCAAGCTGATATGATTTGTCATATTCATAAATGATCATGAATATCAAAGTGACAAAGTTTAAATCACTCTCAGAAGTAAAAATGAAGGCTGATTAAGAAGAGTTGCAGCGGTACTTCACAATACTGTGCAATAAAATACCAAATGAAATTCAATAAAGACAAATGTGAAGTAATGTCAGGAAAAAAATGACAATTCTAACTTTATAAAGTGAATGTGAAGCTCCCATTTGGCTAATACCACTCAGAAACAGAATCTCAAGGTTATAGTAAATAGTTCTATAAAAATGTCAACTCGATGCCTCACAATAGTAAAAACAAAGATATGCAAAAATTACCAATAATTTGGTGAGAAATAGGAAAGAAACCAAAAAGATGTAGTGATGCATTATATGGTGGCATCATTGGCAACAGTGATAAAGATGGCTGTTAGGCAAGGAAGAACTAAGTCAAAGTAAATACCTTAAACTGGGAAGAAGATAACTGAAAGGACTATGACAAAGATCTGTAACATCACTAGAGGTGTAGAGAAGGTACAAACCACCTACCCAAACCCAGGGAAGAGACTTCAGAACATTATGTGCAGTCAACATTCTTGTTTTAAGACATCATGGATACCCAAAGTTTTCAGGGTCTCAAAAAGATTAGTTTGTGGAAGACAAATACATGAAGATATACCTCTGAATAAGGAAATCCCCATGATCCATTTCAAAGGCTGGGAGATCACATCCACAACAAATGTTTTACCAGTTGTTAATATAATTATAACTTTTGAAGTTGCTTTTGACACAGTTCTGTGTTAAGAGGAAAAATTATAGACTTAAATCAACAAACTAACTGAAGAAAAAGTCAATGGTGGATATTTAGGTATTCAAAGGTATGAAAACTAGAATCAGTTACAATCATTCTCTAATTCCACTAGATCCAAAATTTCAATGTAAGTGGGAAGAACTGCTTTCATTGGAAACCTAAGCATCCAGGATTATCCAAAGTAAAAACAAGTGAGGCTGACATTGGTGAATTGCATGTAAACATACCTACACAGATAATTGCCTAAGAGATGGACGTGCATTCAGTTTTGCTTCACCTGTGACAACATCCATTGTTCCTGTACTAGACACAGATTACACCTGACTAAACAGCTGAAAAGCAGAAAACTGCATTGTGCCAACTGTTGGCAGGTACTTGCAAAGACACTATGAGTAATATCAAGACAAGAGATGGACCCTCCGACTGTAGAACATTTCATCCACTGTAAGAATAGAAGTTCATGTTTCCCCCATTTGCCAAATAAATACTGAATTTCACTCTTTATGTCCACCAATAACTAAACTCATACATAAATATGCTTGGGCTCAAAAATGAAGTATTGTTGAATGACTTTGAAAATGCAGATGAGAACAAAGGCTTACATTGTTTTAGAAAGCCAGAGTTCTGAAACAGCAATGATTTGGTACTGTTCCATGAAGGAAATGAAACAGGCTTTTTAGCAAGAGTAGGTAGGATTGCTCTATGGGACAGAGAAAAATTCTGCTTCCTGGCACACTGTTTCTGTGTTGCTGTGCAGTCAACCTAAGATTGAAGGAAACTATGTACTCTAACTCATATAATGGAAAAAGATGTGCACTGATGCTGTCTTTGCCCTGCTTCCTTCCAAAAAGGTTCTGGCTACTCCTCCTCAGGTGCAGGACTCCTTTCCTTGCTCCAGCTTCGGGTTCCTCTCACAGGACACCATCCTCCACAAACCTCTCCGATGTGAGTCCTTCCCATAGCCTACAGTTCTTCCAGAACTGCTCCACCATAGACCCCTTCCACAGGTGCAGTCCTTCAGGAACAGGCTGCTTCAGAGTGGGTTCCCCAAGGGAACCATCAAACCTGCCATCAAACCTGCACCAGCCTGGGCTCCTCTTTCCACAGGTCCTTCCAGGAGCCTGCTCCAGCATGGGCTTCACATGGAGTCACAGCCTCTCTTGGGCACCCACCTGCTCCGGTGCGTTGCTCCTCCACAGGCTGCAGATGTCTCTCTGCTCCTCTAGGGACCTCCATGGGCCACAGGGGCACAGCTGCCTCACCACTGGCTCCCTGCCATGGGCTGCAGGGGAACCTTTGCTGTGGTGCCTGGAGCACCTCCTCCTTCTTCACTGACCCTGAGAGGTCTGCAGAGCTGTTTCTCTCATGTATTCTCTCTCCTCTCTCTGGCTGCAATTGCTTCTGTGTAGTAGTTTCTTTTCCCTTCTTAAATATGTTACCCCAGAGGTTTTCTCACAATCGGTGATGGGTTCAGCCTTACTTAGTGGGAGATCTGTCTGGGAGCCTTCTGGCATTGGCTGTATCAGATGTGGGGGAAGCTTCTGGAAGTTTCTCACAGAAGCTGCTCCTAAAGCCCCATCACTACCAAAACCTTAACACACTATCCAAATACAGCATTCCAGAGGTGGAAAGGTCGGAAAAGGTGGCCTCATGACAACTAAGTGGGTGTGCTTATAGGCACATAATCTTAGGTTTGAAATAAACATTATAGAGTGTTGCTACTTTCCAAACCTTTCTCCTCTTTTATTTCAGGAATATAATTATTACAATATTCCAACAGTACATAATACCAAGTCATGTATTTCTTTGAAATGCCAGTGTTTCTATTACTTATGCTATAGAATTGGTTTGCATAAGTTTTGCCACAACAGAACTGGACAAAAATTTTTGGTAGGCATCCACAGATTCTTATGACTAGGTGGAGAAATCGCATCTGGAAGTCTCTAAAATGCCAGACTTCAAGGTCAAAGCAACAGAACATCTATGTACAACTTACAGTGCCAATAAAGAAATAACCAATACATAATAGGTACAGACAGGATCAGTATACATCCTAAGCAAAGTTAATGGAAGCATCTGTGGAAAAATTATAAACAGAGAAAAATTAAATTAAAAAATGAGAATGTTGTCTTTTAAATAAATAAATCTTTTGTAGAAGTAAGACAGTGCCAAAACGATCAGTCAGAGAGGATGAGTGAGGGGCAGGAGGTGGCAGTTTGCCATCCAGCAGTAGGGCTACATAAAAGTGCTGCTCTGGGTTTTCTACAAGGTTTTTATGGGCACTTATGTGCCTAATTAAAAAAGACTGCAAAAGACACCAAAATGCTAGCCCTGTTCCAGGCACATTTGAGTAGGGTAAAAGAAATAGTAAAAAAGACAAGAAAAAAAGCTGATGTCTTCTTAAGTCACAATCCTCAGATTCTAAAATGGATGCAATCTGTCCTCCTGTTTCTACACTTCCTTTTCATTCATGGCGACTCTGCCAAATCACATGAGAAAGTTAATGACAAAAAAGATCATCTGTTTCTTCCAACTGGTTTGTTGAGTACTTTAAAAATTGGCAGGTTGGAAATGTTTCAAGCCAGAAGGGAAAATATTCATGTATCCACACATCAAAGTGTTTCTAAAGACTGAGCATACACAGTTCTGAACATTTCTCAGGTGATCAAAACAAATGCATTTCTAAGATGCTGCTGCTTGAAATGTAACAGGCAGTAGGTCAGGGACTACAAAACTGGTTGATCAAACTGAAGCTTTGACTTTGCAGCTAAATAAGAAGCAAAAAGGGTTCTCTGGAGGGCTGAGAGCAGGAGGAAATATTAGGTGGGGAAATTATTGGTACTATAAAAAGCAGAAGTGTAATCTTGCTAAAAGAGATGAGTTATAATAAGGAACAGAGTTATACAGCTAAAAAAACCCAGGAAAATAGTCAGGCAGGATTAAATAGACATCTCTATGAGATAATTTTTGTTGTTTTAAACTCAAGGCATTGCAATGTATCTGCAGATGGAATTAAGTGGTCTTCTGAAACAGATGTTTGTAGCTGTGGGTTAGGGCATTAACCCTTTGGAGCAGTAGAAATAAGACACACAGCTACATGGTCCCTCTCATGGTAGGAAAGAGAGACTTTATTGAAAGCATGATTCGTACTTATAGCATCTTCCACAGAGCTAAGACAAAACAGTAGCTCATTGGATAATTGAGAAAAATGCCCGTGGGACAGCACTTCAGGACAAGTCCCACGGTTAGTACCAGGTGTTAATCTTTATTTTGAATTCCATTCTGTTTTGACCAGAGTATCATCCTGGGAGAAAATCTCTCTAACTGAAGCTGGCACATTATCAGCTTGCGAAGAAGCTGTGAGAGAACCAGGAGAAACTCCAGCCTGGAAATGATTTTCCTGGCTGTAATTTTCCCAGGCCTCTAACAGTGTGTCCACAGATGTTTACATAAGGATGGTTTGTCCCACTTTTCATCCTTACAAAATTGAAGCCCCAAATTAATTTGAATGAAAATTGAGCCCCAAATTAATCTTAACATTTAATTTTAATCCAAGGTTGCAAAACTACTAACTATCAAATTCTCATGAATGCAGAATACCCTGCTTTGTCTTTCACATATTGCTTGCTATGTTCTGCACTGAGGGAAGTTTCACCCAAATATTTTCTTAGGGAGACAACAGCTTCATAGTTGGCAGTGGATCAAAATTTCATATGTTTTGGGAAGATTCCCTTATCTCTCCTTTCTCTAACTTTAATTTCTATTGTAAAACTGTAAATTATAATCCCACAGTGATATCCAGCATCCTGTATACACAGATGTCCTTTTGGAATCCTCCCCTTCATAGAATAAGGGTGTCAGCATGCAAAGCTACCACACACTCTTCAGGACTTTACAAACATTTTAGAGGATATGAACAGGTAGAACAATTCATATGTGCTAACTTTACCTAACAGTCCTGCACTTACTAGTGCAGATCAGCCTGTACTGAAATAATACAGCATTATGTGAGACAATACTTACAGATCTGTCCTATGCAGTCAAGGAAGCAGACATAACAGAATTGGTTTTATTATCAGATTATTCTCCTTTCTTCTTATAATGGAAATACCCTGAAGGTGTGATGGAAGACAGAAGCTTGATTGACTCATTCTCCTATATGAGGCTCATGTAAGCAGATTTGCATTGGCCCCTAGTGTTCCTTGGAGACACTTTAATTCATGAGTTTCAATGTTTTCACAATGCAAATGTTGGGTTCCAAAATGACCAAACTGAAACAAGTAGCAAGGACCTGCAGTGTCAGCCACCAAAAACATCCCTGGCACTGGAACTGTGCTGGTAGATTAAGAAACACAAAGAGAAACAAGAGCTGGGTCAGCTTTGCTGAGAACAACATGAGAGCAATACCATGTTAGCTCTCATTATGTGCTGAACTGATTTAAATTGTTGGTAAACATTGTTTCCAGAAACAGAGTTGGTCCCAGACACTGCTCCTCAGATAACATTTAACTTTCCTGCATTTCTAATATCAGGAGAATTTAACACCTCAGAAAACAGTCTAAAAGTGGTAGAATGGATCAGCAGAAAGAAGCTGATTGCTCAGTTTGAGTTTCCATTTTGCACTGGTGGCAGCAATGGTACTCCAAGTATCATGCAAACTTTTAGTGCTTTCGCACAGGTGAGAGTAAGTACCATAAGCAGCACAAGGAAAATATTATATCTAGTGCACTAGTAATGAAGAAGAAGGGCTCTAGAGTGAAATACAGAAATGGATCCAAGCCAAACATTTTGTATCCAAACTGCTCGAAATGTTGTAGGGTTTTTGTTCAGACTCAATGTTTTGAGAAGCATTTGCCTCTAGACAGCTACTAAAAGGAAACCAAACCATCAAAAAGAAACTAGTCTGTGACGAATTTTATGCAACTGCCTGGGGGTAGATGGTGCTCATACATGCAAAAGAAACAGACTGAACAAGGCAGCAAGATCTTGGACACACACAAAGAAGTATTTTCTTTAAGGAGGCTCCTCTTTTTCCAAAGGCATATCAACCAGTGTGTAATAGTGGTCCACTCCACAGTAGAGCTTAGTGGATTTCAGAGGATTAGAAACCTGAGATTATATAAATAATTTTGATGGTCAGCAAAGTCATAGTAGAGCACAACAGGCATATTAGAGTTTGGTGCTTGGTCAGTAATGATGTTCTCCAGGGCTCAGTATTAAGCATGGTCCTGTTTAACATCTTTATTGATGACCTGGACAAGGGGATGGAGTGTACCTTCATTAAGTTCACAGAGGATACCAAGCTGGGTGGGAGTATGGATCTGCTGGAGGGTAGAAAGGCTTTGTAGAGAGGTATGGACAGGCCAGATAAATGAATTGAGGTAAACTACACGGTGCTCAACAAGGTGAATGGCCAGATCCTGCTCCTGGGTCACAACTCCAAGCAGCTCTACAGGCTTGGGAAAGAGTGATTTGAGAGCTCAGTAGAAAGGGATTTGGGGGTTCTTGTCAACCTCTGACTGGATATGAACAGCTGTGTGCCCAGGTGGCCAAGAAGGCCAAAGGAATCTTGGCCTGTATAAAGAGTAGTGTGGCCAGCAGGACCAGGGCAGTGATTGTCCCCCTGTACTCAGGNAGGACTTCATTGCTCTCCAAAACACCCTGAAAGGCGGCTGTAGTGAGGGGCAGGTCAGTCTCTTCTGCCAAGTCTCAAGTGAAAGGATAAGAGGAAATGGTCTTAAATTGCAGCAGGGGAAGTTCAGATTAGATATTAGAAAAAAAAAGAATGGTTAGGCATTGGAATAACTTGGTCAGGGAGGTGGTGGAGTCACCACCATCACACTGACGGTTGGACTAGTTCATCTTGAAGGTCTCTTCCAACCTTGATGATTCTATGATTCTTTGAGATAAGAACACATTTGACATATCTTAAAGTACATTATGGTCTGTACGGTTATTTGAAAGTACAGAGCTAGAATTTAAACACACAATTCTATTGTACGCATTTATTGTTTTGTTCTTCAGTGAAACTAGAAAACAGAATAAGGTAAGAGAACTGGCAGGCATCAGATACCCCCCTTCATATCCTGCCCTGGCAACTTTGCCACAATTTCCTCCAGCTGAACCCTGGTCCGAGACAGGTGGTCTGCAGAACTGCTGTCTTCACCTAGCAAGGGTAGTGTGGTTTGCTGAGGAGGAGAAAAATACCCACATGATTTTTCTGTTTCTCATCTTATGGCTGATGATTCTGCACCAGGGGGTTAAAAAAGCAACCCTCATCCCCAGCCCATAGGCAGTGAGAAGCCTATGATTGACACCAACAGCCAGTAAAAGCTGTACTAATGCTGCCCTCAGGCTCTCATAGGACCACCTCCTCCTTCCTCTCTTCTGCCTGCTGTTATTTTTTTTGTGCAGCTTCCTGCATATCTCCTACATGATCTGAAGCAGAATGTGTTGAACATGCTACAGTTTACATTATCTGCAAGCATGCAGATAAGCCTGTTGCATACATTCATTATGTGTCTTGCCTGGAGAAGGACAAAACTGGACAGTGAAAGCTTTATTTTTGCTTTCTTATTTTCAAGACAGTGACTCTTAGGTATTATCTTTCAATATTTGGGATGCAGATACTGTAAACCAATGTTCTGTCCAGGTCTGAGATGGTAGAATAGCTAATACGTACTAATGCATGAGACAGGTCCAGAACACCAGCTTGACTGTTTCTGCACAACATTATCTTTTTATTATACATACAACCAGAGTTTTGTCTAATGGGCATAACAACAATCCCAGAACATGAGAACTGAAACCACGTTGTGCTTGTTATTGGGAAGGCTTTGCTCCACAGGACCTGTCTATCTAATCTGTTCTAGAGCAAACACAGACCAAATTCATGCCAAACAGTAGGGTGAAACAAGTACCAAGAATGTAGAATCTTTTTAACCTGACACTGAAAATTTTTCACCATCAACAGCTCTTTCAGTTTTTTTCCATATACCGGAGAGGTACAAGACATAGGAAACAGGTTTCAGCATCCTACAATATTAACAGGCCTATGAGGTCTGTATCCTTCCCTTTGCTACCTCTCCTACTTTAGAAAGAGGAATATGGGAACCAGCTCTGTCTGTCCCACCATTGCTGTTCCCATCAAAAACAGTGTTGAGTGAAAAACTGGAGCAGACCTTCCCTTGTGCTATTAAAAACTCGCAAAGAAGCAGCTGAATGGAATGCCTTGTATCCCTCTTTTATCTGACCCACACATGCATAGCTGGTGTAAAGGCTTTCTGAGGTCCATGCATTATCCTTGCTGTGAGGCAGGAAAAAATCAGGTTCTTGAGCTGTTAGATCCTACTTCCTCTGCAACATTTTAAATGGAACAATTTTTCACTCTCTGAGTCCTTGTAAACAAGTTTTATAGTGCTTTCAACTTGGCTCCATTCTGTGTTGCAGAAGAATTGCAAGTATTTAGGATTTAAACCCTTTTCTCAGAACATCAGGCTGGAAGAATGAGTAAAGGCTTTATCTCTAAAAGCTTTCAGAACCTTCCAAAACAAAGTTCTTACATCTATCAGTATGAGCTGGCATGAGACACCTGGTGAACAAATTGCTCACTCAAATGAGAAAAGTACAAATGAAAAATGAATACAGAGTTTTAAAGTTCTCTGTTGCATCTGTTGCTCCACCTACACTCTTTGTTCATAATTGGAAACACTTCAGGCATCTTTTCATATCTGCACTAAGAGCCTAATCCAAAGTGCACCACTACTGATGCACAAGCTTCTGTACTTCAACAAGATGTACTTCAGATTAGGCCATATATAAATAGCTATATACAGGAAAGCTCCAGGAAAAATATTTGGAAACTTTGACTGTCTAAACTTTGCACGATTATTGCACAATAATCCTTTCTGCTACCACCAAGCTACTTCTTCCACCTCTGTCACTACCCTTCTAATGCATACATGGGCCACAGAAGTGTCCCCATGAAACTCACTGCAAAGGAAAGAGGCACTGACCGTAGGTTCACAGGCGAGTTGAGGGCTCAGCATGAAGTATGGAATAATGCATATTCTCCAGCCAAAGCCCAGGTACCAATTCATTGTCTTAGGGCGTGCAAATATGGTCACAGTCCATCCTGCTGAATTTTGTTTTGAGAACCATTCATTTGTACTTTTATTTATGGAGGTAGAATACTGTACTGGAAAATATAATGAACTCTATATCCAAGTCTTGAGCAAGATTGGGCAACATTTGGAGGCAAATGACATTTCACTTAGCTGACTCCTTGGACACTGAATGGGGACATCACATCCAAGTGACTGCCAGATTGGTAGTTTGTGTCCAAGTCTTGCAGTTCTATAAGGAATGAATGCAGATATGTATCAATAGCACAAACTCTGCTGCACCAATATCAATGCAAAACCTCCTAGTGACCTCAAGTACTCGGACTGAGTGGACATTCTCATTTACTGGGATTTAGCTTCTCTCCAGAAGCAGAAATATTCTTAGTGTGACACCTAGTGTCAGGAACAAACACCCTATAAACTCAGACACAACAGAACAAGGAAATAGCTAAAGAAACATAACTGAAAACTCAAGCAACAAAACCTACAACAATGAACTAACATCTAAAATACAGAAAATTCTGAGGATAAAAGGTTTTTTTATAAATAAATCCATTAAAATATACTGGTCATCCTCTGTACTCAAACCCAATTCTGGCTTATTACTTCTTTGGTCAGCTCAGTGTATTTTGCTTTCTGGACTCTGCTTATACAGCAACTACCACAGTCCAGTTTTATGGAAGTATTTCAGGTGTCGTTATGGGATGTAAATCATTCCTGCTGGCTTCAAAGGGCACAAAAAGAAACTGTGGGGAAGCAGACTTTAGAGGTCAACATATTGACTTGAGCTATTGTTGAGTTTGTATGTTTTTAGGTCCTCATGAAATAAATTCAAAAAGAAAGTAAAGATAACACAAGAATTAGGACATGATGTTCAAAATGTTAAATTCTCTTCAAAATCAAGTTAACAGCACCTCAAGAAATGTGCAGGGAAATGTCTCTAAATCATTTTCAAGTCAGAAATTCAGGGAAGTGATTAATTCTAAATAGTAATTACAGTTGATTAAGATCTGGCACTTTTAGTCTTAGATATGTTTAAAATCAGAGGATAACACTGTTGGAAAGGGGACTTTATAACTGATGGTATCTTCTTACCAATATTTTTGTAAATGCAGGCCAAACACTAAGGGAAACATAGGTTTGGTGCCAAGCTTTTGCAAGCTGAAGGCTAGTCTGGTAGTCAGGCCTCTGGAGACAGACTGATGGTTGGATTTCTTGATTTAGCAAAGAGGAATTATGTTTTGAGCAATCACAGTGACATTCACTGCCATCTTCTGGAAATGCCTCTGAAGTACTCATGCAGGATGCATTCAAAGCAATGTCAAGGACTTAGCAAAGTGTTAAAACCACAAACAAATCACTGAATTGATGTCAGCTCTCTTTCAAATCCAAAAATTCCTCCCAAACCAGAAATTTTCCTAAACAAAGTTTTCATTTTTATAGAATACACTTTACCACAAAAGATGACTGCAATGGCAAATCCCTGAGTACTTACATGTATCAGCTCAATTTCTGAACAACTATACAGAAAGCTCTTACAACAGCAAACTTACAGCCATTCTGAAAAGTTCTATTGATAAAGGCACCTGTACAGGAGCTCATTGCCATGATTATATTGATCTGACCATTTCATCCTATGAACAAATATAGTTACAATGAAGCAAAAGCAGCAACATCTACAATATTTCTACAAGCATTATATAAAAGGAAAGAAGCAAAACATGTCAAATTTGTAAGTTACATACATTAAATGTATTCATTTATTTATATAAAAGTAGATAATTTATTTTAACTGCCTCAATGTCAGGCCATTATGTCCTGGTTAGCTCGGTAAGTTCCTGTAGGGATTGTGATTTTAAAAGACCAGGAGTAGTAAGTTCAAGGAAGCTGTTCTAGACATGAAAATCAAGGCTGTTATTAAATGTATTTGTGCAAAGGAACCTGTGGACATAAAATCTATCTGCAAAGTATTTGGTGATGGCAATATTAAAAATGATGAGAGTAAAATAAAATCTTATATCCTGAATTGCATGGAGCTAACTTCTCTCGTACTAAGGTAGACAGAGACTATGTGTTCATTGTTCCCTTCTCACCAGGGTCCTTTTCGTGCATGACACAACAGATCCTCCTCATGGATCTGGTTTTCCACAGCTGCAAAAAGCAAAACAAAGTCAGAATGAAAAGTATCCACACCATCCACTGCTACCAGCCTGTGAGGAGTCCACCAAAATGATAAAACAGACCCAGAACTGACATCTTTTCAGCATACCTTTGCATGAAATTGTGCTTTCCTTCTGCAGGAATAACATGGATTAGGCAATGGACGTAGGATATTGCAGGACTCTTATTCCAAAGGGCTGGAGAGCCTACCAAGTGCTGGGAGGGGTACTGGGTATCCTCACACAAATTGCTGGTCCCCTAGCACTGACAGAGCTTTCCCTCGCTATGACAAATGTGGGTATGAGAACTTTTGTCTTCTTCAGTGTACTCATCACTTAAGTGTTCAAGAGGTTAGGGAACATGTAAAGCAGGGCATAAAGAGATCTATTTTTACTGGTTGCTCCCCATAGGTCTTATTTCATGAGTCCTTGATTCCAGCCAAAACCTCTTATTTAGCTGTAAAAGAAATACAGATACTCAGCTGAGAAAATTGATTTTTTTCCCCCAGCTATTTTAATTGGACATGACTTCAAAAAAGACAGAACTCTAAAAATATTTTTGGTAAGCTTAAACTTACATCTGTATGCAAGATGTTCAGCAGAAATTAATTATCTCAATTTATTAGGAAGCCACTGGTAATCAATAATGCTTTTTCTGTGTAACACATTTAATGCCCTCTGCATAGGCAGTGTGGATCACATTCACTCTTTAATTATGGTTACAACAGATTTATTCTTCTGCATCACTGAGTAATCAGTCATCTGTTATCTCCATGAATTTGAAACATTTCTGTGACTAGTAATGAAATCACAGAGCAGAAAAATAAGATCACAAAAGGGTTTGTATTTTCTCTATAAGTTTGTTTTAAGGATTGTGAAAGGTAAATTAATTCTGACTTGAAATCTTTCACTCTTTTAAATAATTCCATAGGTGTCTTCTAATAGAAAGTATAGCCAATGCAGTTCTTAAATGTTTGGATGCAAATGTAGAGTCCAAACAAAGAAAGAGCTCAAATTCAATTTCAAAATCTACTTTACAGCTGACAGATAGTACTTTAACACAGAACATTTGTTTTGAGAGGTCTTCCCAGTGAAAAGAAGAAATTCCCAAAGGAAAGGGTTCAGTCATGGGAATGCCAGATATGAAGGAACATATTTTCTAGAAATCATGCATGCATTAATAGTGAGTAACCATTTACAGTGCTTAGTATGTATGACACACATTGAAGTCCTTATTCACTAACTCAGTCTAATGAAGGCTGAAAAATTGTCTTAATTTTTTTTAGAATCAGTCATTAAAATCAGTGTCCAAGCTCTAACTGAGTAAAGATGCTCCATCATGTCCCTAAAATGTATGCTTAGCTCTAAGAGTATGTTTAAATCTAATTAGGTGTTCTTTAGAATTCTTAAGGTAGATAGAGTTCAGCTCATATAAATATAAATAAATATTCCTGACATTCTTTCTGGTATAAATATTGCCAGAAAGAATGGAATATATATCTTACTTTGTGATATGGAACTTAAGAAAATTGTTTATGCAAAAATACCATTTCAAATATTTTCATCATTTTTTCCAAATATTCTTCTTCTCCAAACTTGACATTGATCATGAACAATTTTGTCCCTTCTCAAACAGCATTTTTCAGTTAATTTACATTCAAATGAAAAGAGTTACCCAGTTCTACTGGTATTTTAAATTGGTTCCAATTTGACTTTTCAAAATACAGAAATTTATGTCAAAGAAGTTTAAAGCACAACTGTCAGGAGCAGAAAACTATGAAGCAGACCTAAGAACTACAACTTTGTCTGGAACACTGCAGGAAATTTGGCATAAGGGTGACTAATACCGCAAGAAAAAGATCTTTTTGACTTGATAGTATTAGTTACTTTAGTACTGCTGTGGTATGATAGTATGTATGATAGTATGAATGATAGTTTCTCAAACACATGGAGTTATACTGCCTACCAGTGCCCTATACATAATTAAGCAATAGTTCAAGAGGAAAACTTGAAAGTACTTCCAATTGTTACATTTCAGATACGAGTCCTCGTTGCTCGATGTTCTAGTGCATCTGGGCTGTTTATCATAGTTCGGTAGCAATATGGTTTTAGTCTATTCCTGCATGGTGAGTCAAATGCTGTTCCCTTTTTGCACTGTTGAAACTATGAAATCATAGCATCATAGAATATATTGAGTTGGAAGGAACCCACCAGGTCATCAAGACCTGTTCAGGACAACCCAAGAGTCACACCATGTGGCTAAGAATGTTATCCAAATACTTGGATAGGCTTGGAGCTGTGACCACTTCCCTGGGGAGCCTGTTCCAGTGCCCAATCACCCTCTGGGTGAAAAATCTTTTCCTGATATGTAATCTAACCCTTCCCTGACCCAGCTTCATGGCATTTTCTCCAGTTCTGTCACTGGTCACAAGAGTGAAGAGATCAATACCTTCACCTCTGCTTCCCCTCTTGGGGATGTTGAAGACCACAATGAGGTCTCCCCTTAGTGTCCTCTTCTCCAGGCTGTATAAACCACATGACCTCAGCCACTCCTCGTAAGGTTTGCCCTTCAGACTCATCAACATCCACATAGCCCTCCTTTGGACACTATAATAGCTTAATGTCTTTTTTATATTGTGGCACCCCAAACTGCCCCCCGCACTTGAGGTGAGGCTGCCCCAGTGCAGAGCAGAGTGGAACAATCCCCTCCCTTGCCCAACTGGTGAAGCTGTGCCTGATGCCCCCAAGACAGGGTTGGCCCTCCTGGCTGCCAGGGCACTGCTGATGCATGCTCAGCTTTGCCATTGACCAGGACCCCAGGCCCCTTTCCACAGCACTTGTCTCCAAGATCTTGCTCCCCACACTATTCACATAACCAGGGTTACCCCATCCCAAGCACAGAATCCAGCAACAAATCACCCAACAATTGCATTCCTCCAGGACAGAGCAGAAACTGTCCATCGGGCTTGCTGGTTTACACTTTGGTAAACCAAGATACTTTTAAATGCCCTCTCAGATGTAGATGCCAATTTTTGATCTGGGGGAGAATTCAGTGAGAGCTGTTCTGCTCCAGAATTAGTCCCAGGACAATGTTTCAGATGCATGTGCATTACTATGTAAGTGGTAGCCTTTGCTCTGCTCACCAAAATGCCACCTGACTTTTGCAGCATGGCCTGTCAATGAATGTTGCACAGTACTTTTCCCTTTCCATCTTTTTTGACAGCTTCTTTCTTAGAGGCAAAGATGTAACTTCTGAGCTTTCAGAGAAGTTCACACAACAGCCATAAAAGAAGACTCTCTACATGGTACAGGCCTGTGAAAGGACTATCCACAGTTTAGCCCACAATAATTTACTATTGGTTATTAGAGCGTGTCAAGATATTATTTAATTTTTGCCCACTTTTGTACAATCTGTCTTTTCCACAGACCAGAATATGCAAAATGTCCTTAATCCTGTACCAGAAACTTAAATGGGGAAGGAGCATCCCCCTCAGATTTCTGTCAAGGCTAGAGCCAGCCACCTGTCCTTCACAGAAACAATTAATCATGAAAGAAAAATTAAATGGATGCTGATTGAGAGTTCATCCAAGCTAATGGTGTGATCATTAATGTGACTAATGGTAATGGCCCCTCTGGATGAGTTACGTGGTAATAGTGCTCCAGCTGCTTTGGCTTTGCAGAAACCAGTCAGATGACTGAGAATAACTTTTCTGGTCTTTCTTCAATTAATCTCCTTTGACTGAAATAACAAATTAAAATAACAAGCAATTCTGAAATTGCAGTGCGGGGGGTTATTACTATTTCTGTAAGTCATTAAAGGACACTTAGAATCTCCTTGGCTACTTGAAATTCAAATAATCACTTAACAGCTTCTCCAGACTTAGACTTAGCATTGCAGTTTCCCGAAACCACAGCCGATATGGCAATCCTCATTCAGTAAAGGCCATTGTAATGTAAGAGTTGTATCGCAAACTTGTTACACAAAACAACTATGTCTCAAACCCCTTTGCAGTTACTTAGCAATGTAAAGGTTACAAATAAAACCTGCAAGGCTATTAAATTTCAAAGTCATTATATTGTATTTCTAATATGCTCTTGATTATTTTTAACAAAGTATTTTGAACCAAAACTGCCTATTACTTCTCACTGCCCTGTACTTCTGGCCAATGTGTGGGTCCTCAATATCCCAAAGTTTCATTTTCAAAAAGTCTTTGTCCTCAAATGCTCAAGTAAATACTTCAAGAGTAGAGCTTCTTTTCAGAGATTTAGGGAACCATGAAATTCGGTCTAAGGTACAATCATTTGGTAATTGCTATGGTGCAAGATGCTGATGGTACAGATTACCAAGATAAATACTTTGCTTCACAGTCAACATAATAGATGTCTGAACAAAACTTTCCAGGGCTACAGTATATATGAATGTCAAGTAATAGGGTGAAGTTGGTATCTTTTGATATAAAATTACTCATTTTTCTTTTTAATTACCTGAAACAGTGGAGCAAATTTCAGCGTAGTTTGGGGAAAAGTGTCTTATTTTCTAAAATGCAATTACTGAGATTAAGTCCGAGTTGATTATATACACAAGGGAAATGCTACCTTCATGTTCAGTAGAGTGGTTTTGAGAGAAAAGAGTGCTTGCAATGACCATGTTATTGTCTATCCAGAAGTATTCATTAGTATTACATACTAACTCCCTTGTAAACGAAGATGAAAAAGTGGCACCAGAGTTAAGATAGACCTGTGCAGACTTAAAGAAATCTAGAGAGAAAAGAACAATATATGGTAAAGCCATAGTGTATCACAAATCATAAACTGTTGAATTTGCCAGTTTTCCCATAAGTGCTGAAAATACAGAAAAAAAAATTAACATAAAAAAGTAAATTAGAAAATACAGTCAATGATCTTTTATTTAAGCATCTTAACTTGCCATAGACAGATAATAATCCAAATAGGAAGATACCCAAAGGAATACCCTTTCTGCTTTCCTTCCATTCCTTTTCTGCATGAGATTTGTTTTGCCTCTGGGTTGGGTCTTACATTGTGAAATCATGGGGAAAAATAACTTTTGTTACTGCAGAGTGTTCTCAGATCAGGATTTTCAACACTTTAGCACCGATAACACCATATTATATAGATCAAAGTGACAGCAAATTAGAAGGTAAGGATGAGTTAGGTCCACAGCACACTTGCTGTGTTAGACCATGGCTCTGGAACATTTCCTGGAGAGAAGACCAGTACAATTGTACTGAACCAAGCACAGTCTGCCTAGGAAGCCAGAGCAGTTTTTAGTGTGACCTGCAGCAGTACCTGGAAATTACAATTCTCTGTCAGACCAGCATGTCTTCGCTGCTGTTTCACTGAAAGAGAAATAAGGATAAAAGATCAAAATATGTTATAATACTCTGGAAGTTGAAATCTAGCACAGAAAAAATTTCCCTCCATGCTTCAATCTAGGAAATAAGAGTAAATAGAGAACATGCATCCTCTACAATTTAAACAAATGCATGCTGCATGGCCAGGTGCTAGGACTGTCCTCATTTGCTACATTAAAGCAATATGGGAAATCTCTACACTACTCTGTAGTTACTTCTCTTGCATGTACATTAAAAGCATGACATGATAAAGATGATGGAATGATGTTAAACTACCTTTGTGCCTTTCTGCTCCTTTTTCTAAGTCTTCATGAGAAAAAAAAATAGTAAGAACAAACATTCAAGGAGACTGATGAGCAGAACAAAACACCCCCTCCTCTGCTATACCTGATGTTCTCTTCCTCAAAGCAGCCCTGGACTAGGGAAACCAAAATGCCAATTCAAATCAATTTAAGTCTAGCTGGCTGTACAGGTCACACCTAATGGAGCAGAAAACCTGGCCTTTTTTTTTTTGTTGAATTAACTTAGAAACAATGCATAGCTCAAGCAGACTGGACTCAGGACATGATGCCCCATCATTCCTCACCATGCAGTTAACCTGGAGGTTCTGCCCATGAACATGAAGACATGCTGGGGACAACCAGGTATTTAAATACCTATAAAACATTGGGCCCTTTCAGTATCTAAGAGCACTCTGCTTAGGCAAAGTCTACAAAGTCTCACAACTGTGCTATTACCCACCAGAAAGGAAGAGAAAGGAGAGTGAGACAGAATTACACAATAATCACAAGGATTTATTTTCTCATTGCCTTACAATACACATTATAATTGCACTACATGCAGTAGAAAATTGAATTATTTTATATAATTTTTTGCCTGGTGAGAGTGCATCTTTACTTCCCTAAAACCAGATATGGTTACGCCTTACCTTCGAGACCCATCTATTGGGTCAGATCCCAAACACTTATATGTTATTTACTAGTTCCCTGTGAGGAAACTTCCACAATTAGACCTTCATCTTAGGCAGTCTTCCACTGAACATGACAAATTCCAGAAGCTGAATATACATACAGTCCCTGAGATTCTTTCAAAAATGCAGTTGATCTTCACTTACCGCATTGATTTTACCACCTCAATAAACCTCAGGTTTATTTTCCTGGGAATAACTATCTCCTATGAGAATGGTAAGCAGAATATGCTAATGGGTTTCCTGGCACTTCAGTCTAAACAGATAACTCTGTGCTGTCCATCAGAGCAAGATTCAGTTTTGAGTGTCTGATTTCTTTAGGGATTTTAATGTACTATGTTTGACACAAGTCATATTGCAATCTGAAAAAAGGATTGGTTACACTCTTGAGATGAATGTGATTGCAACCAGCTAGCTTGGAAAGGGCAGTGGATGGAGATGGGTATATATCCCAGATACTGATGGAAGGAATATTCCCTTTTTTAAAAGGTAATTGTAACTTCTAGAAAAAGCCATCCAGAACTATTTGCTTGATTTCAGTAGGAAAGAGCCCAGTTCCTTGCTGAGCTGATAGAATGGGATGGAGAAGATAAAGAATGAAGTTTTTGGATTCTTAAGGGCAGCCTTTTTATCTTTACGTCGAAACCCAAAACTTCTTAAGAGAGAGGCAGATGTTTGTGCTGACTGATTGTGATTTTTATTCTTATATGTAAAGACTGAAATGTTCACGTGAAGCTTTGAGCAAAACCTGAAGAGGGGATGAAGAAGGAAGATGTTAAGTGCAGAGACTGCTGGGAGCTGTTTATGAGGAACTGCCTTGGCAGCAGTTCACAGTAGGTCAAGTGGTGAAAAACATTTTTTTTTTAAAAAACTGTCTCGGAGCATGACACGGTTCGCCATTTGCCCACTCCACTAGGGCGACCCCGCTAGCTCAGGGACGCACCCGTGCCGAGAGTGGCCTCTTTTTGGGCTTCTGGTAAACCCAGAATAGAGGTGTGGAGCTCCAAGCTCCTGCTCTGGCTACACCGGTCCAAGGGAGAGTAAAGAGTGCAAGAGAGTGCTTTTGTAGGTCCAAGGAAAGGGTTTATTGGATAGGGATAGGAAACCACCTGGGGCGGGGGAGGAGGAACCACAAAAGGCAAGGAACACAGGCATGCAGCAACTTAAATAGGGGTCCTCCCCCATGGGAGGGTACACCCGGCAGACCAATCAACACAATCTGGGGGTGTAACATAAAGTGGGGCTACGACAGTGCATAACCAATCAGGGAAATACATAGGTGGAGACATCCAAGCATAACCAATGGGATCCATAGGAAGGAGTGACATACATGGAACATTCTAGAAGAATGGGAGGGGCTAAGGGAGATTGACCACTTTGTGGGATGGGTTTGGGGTAACGGACAGGGAAGACTCTGGAAACTTGGGAGGGGTTTAGGATAACAGACAGGGGTTTAGGCGGGAAAGGGAAAAACCATAACACATGGAACCAGGGGGTACAACACAGGAACGAACCTTTATACCAAAGAGGATAACAACTGAAAACAACGAACCACAACAGAAGCATGTTCAGAAAGCAGAATGCAGTAAATGCTTCTATTGATTTTGCATTATTAAATCCACAAAATAACCTACCTTTGCATGATATGCAATTTACTTGATTTAGTACACTAATAATTCTGTCTTTAAGACCAAAATGAAAATCACAGAGATTCTTCACTCTGAAATAAGATGACTGCACAGGAATTTTTTTTTTCAGATTATGTAAATTACTCAAGAATGTTTAAAAGCACTGGTTTTTAACAGTTAAACTGCTTCACCCTTTTTACCAATATGGACTGTTAGTCCCTTGGGGTCTACTATTTTAGGGTGCTGACAAAAGAGTTGGTAGGAGGCAATGGAGTCTTAACAGTGGTGAGACTTGGGTTGGAGCCATAATGGGCCTTAGAGAAGAGGGGAGATGGGTCTTAATGATACATATTGAAACTGGAAGATCAGATGTCCTTTCAGGACATCATTGACCAAGTGAGAGTTACATCACATGCATTTGTGATTTGACATCCACATTAAAATACAAACGAGGTCATGAAGATTGAACGTTTAAGATGGTACTCACCATATCCCAATAGCACTGATTAGTCAGAAATGAAAACGTCAGTCACTGTCCTTAAGGCAGCAATGTAACGTATCTCTGTTGGGAGGCATACTGAGATAATTATTATGCTTTTAGTTTGTAATTTAAATCTGTTGGGTTTGCCTACAAAATCATCTAGCATGCATTCATATGGATACTGGATACTCTACTAGAACATAAAATAAATATTAACAAGGACTTAATTACTTTTATGTTTTATCCAGTGTTCATAAAGTATATCCTCATTCATTTTAACAGAAAATCTCTTTTAAGACACTACAATTAAATTCTACATCTGGAAACCAGACATTTTCTCCTGTCTCAAATCTGGAGACGGAGTCCTTTACATGTCTGCTCGACTGTTCTTTCCATTGTGCTTCACTACTGACCTCTAATGAGCAGTACGGAAACTGCCTGAAATTCTTAGTCCTTTACAGAGAAGAAATGTGCTTCCTAATACGGGTTTATCCTCTCAGAGTAAGCAGGAATGCTCACAAGAGTTGCTGGGTTAGATTCCTGTGCTACGCTTCCTAAGAAGCTGCTTTCCAGAGGAACATGTTATACAACCAGGAAATGGTATTTTTTAACCACTGTAGGTTAGTAAAATGTACCCAAGATACTAGCAGATTAAAGCAAATCTGCAAATATGGTACATGATACTCAAAATCCAGAGCGCTCCTAAAATAAGATTTGCTAACCCCACGTGAATATGGTGAAACCTGAGTATTTATGAGAAGCAGCTTTATTGTATATTGTAAAAATAGCACAACATTGAAATAGTCTCACACATCTCCCTCTTGGTACATGCTTGACTGGTCATGAATTTTACTCCTGAGGAATACTGTGTACTGTGTAAAGCACATGACATAGAAAACTATGTAAGACTTTGAAAGTATTTTATAGACTTCAGATGGTTAATGTATTTTTATTTTAGTATTTATGTTAAATGCCTGTCAATTGTGCTAATATTCTGTTTACCCCTCATCCTAGTTTACAACATAATTGATATTACATAATTTGACAGTCTGGTAAGAATGTCTAGGTTAATAGCTCTTACAGTTACAGTAATTACGGTACTTCCATCTTCAAACACTCTATTAAGGTTATCATATTTTTGCACTATAAAACTATCTTTACATGATACTAAAAGAGCCTCCCATGTAAGGATAAAAAATAAAGCAGAAATGTTTCCACATCCCAAACAACTTCAAATATCCAGGGACTGACAATGTTGTCTAATTGTGGGAATTTCTCTAGGACTCCCACGTGGTTTCATCCAGGGTTACAGGAGAATTTCACTAGCTGAAGTGTTTTTAGCAGTCCAACAAAAAATTTATATTTCTAGTGACTGAGCAATTAAACTCCTAGGAAGAATACAGTACATGTGAAAATTGATACAAGATATTTCCTAAATTGCTGACAATAATAACATTTACAGGATTTAAGATAAAAATAATAATTTAAAAAATTGGAAGATTTAACAGTTTCAACTGCTGTCAAAAAAGTCTAAGGAGGACATTATATTACTCAAAATAGTCTGGTGATAATTAGTAGAACAAGAAGCTTTTTTTAAGAAGAGACAGGGGAATACCAGCACAAGTGAATGACAGGGTCAGTTGTGTGCTATGAACTCCTGCAGAAAATACTGTGAAATGAGGGTAAAGTTGCACTCTCTCCCAGAGGGCTGCAGCCACAGTCCCTTCGGACCCAGAATACACAACAAGCTTGACCAAAACCAGATGCTGCAGTAAAATCCATTTTGCAACAGCCTCAATGGGGCTCTGCATGCCATTGTATTCTGGAGTAAGCAGTCATAACAGGGTATTATTCCAGAAGTGTTATAGAGTTTTAAATTCTCCATGTCACTGCACAATAATTTCCCTCTACTGAGGAGGCTAGAGGCAGTTTTAAACTTATGCATAGATTGGGAATTAGTAAAAGTCATGGGAACAGCAGCAAGTTACTTGTGCCACTGGGAAAAGGATAAACAACCCTCTGAAACGATATATATTAATGAGCTCTCTGTGTACACAGCACCGAGACAGACACTGAAAAGTGCTGAATCACTCAGTAGGAACTCAGAGCACTCCTTTCCCTTGGTGCTGCCTGTGTAGGAAGCATAGAAAGACATGGATAGAAATTTTTTTCAGAACTATCACTGAAATTATTGCTTTCCAATTAATGCCACAGTGTTGCATGCATGACTACAGCTATGCAGTACTGTTATGGCAATTGTGTTATGGTCTCTGTGCTTCAACAGCAGGGTTTCACCAACACTTCACTCAAATGTTTGGTTGGTAGGTGGTGGTAGGCTCTCACCCATCCACTGAAGCTGGGCAGGAACTGAGTCACAGTAGGAGGAGCTTCAGGAGCTACCAAGTCTGAACCTTGCTGCACTCAGCAGGAGTTTGACCTGGCAAAGAGAGAATCACACATTTCCTCAGCCTCAAACTGAGTATTGCTGTTGGGTAGAAATTTCCTCAGAAAAACTTCAGGAAGTTTTCTAACCTCTGCCCTGGATTAGTTCTGCTAGAAAACAAATGAGTGGGTTTATGGAATTATAATTGCAAATTATACAATCTTTAAAATTTGAATTCTATTTTTTACTTCTTCTGAGACAAAAGACATATTCACAGCAGAAAACGAGCATGGTTGTAATTACTCTCAAAAACTTCACAATCAGATAACTAGCAAAAAACTGAAAAATTAACACAGGTGTCAGCTATGTGCAATATATCTTATAATTAGAATACAAAGAGGATAATAACTTCTAACATATTCTTAAAAATGACAAAGAAATAATTCTGCCCATGCTACAAATAACAGCTGTGTTACGTGTGAGAAAGATATAACTTGCATTAGTGTTTTCCCAATTTTCTAAATAGACCATGAAAAACAAAAGTTAAATTTCCTTTCATTTTTAGAGACTGTTTAATAGCACTATAATGTTTTTATGTATTTCTCCAAAGTGCCACATTTTTTCAGCAGTAAAGGGGAATATTTTATGTTAATGAATCTTAAAAGTATTCATATTAATGTATCAAAAAAGCTCTTGATTAATAGTCTTGAGCAAGATACTTTTTTTTCCAAAATAAATAAAATTTCAATCATACTCCTATTAAAAGAGTAAGCAGAACTATGTAGGTGTCCTAAAAGGTAACCACATGCTCAGCTAGAATAAATAGAACTTATTTGTTGCCATAGAGGCAAAAGACTAATTCCCCAGGTAGTGTCTCAGGTCTCAGCAGCAGATGAGATGTTAAAATTCCTTGGAGGAAAAAGAAAACCCAGGTGATAGATGAAACACTGTCTTATATTATGCAAGAAGAGCACAGAATGTGCCTGTGAATGCAAATAAAACTTAGGGATTTCAGTGCCTGTCCCATGAAGAATACCCACTGTCTGTTAAAGCCCTTTGTAACTTACATCAGCTCTAAGCTCAGACTAATTCATGGTACTAACTCATGGTTTTGGGAATTGCAACCAGAGTTCACATAAATTTCACCCCAGGGCAGAGTTATGGGGTACAACCTGAGCACAGTCAGTGGCCTCTTACATATATAATGGGGTAGTATATAAGTCTCTAGAGGAGCTGAGGTTGCAAAACCCTCTCTGCTCTCAGCCTGTAAAAGATAAAAGTCTATTTCCATTTCCAAGGTATGAAAATCGGCTTGTCAGTTTACAATCCCATTTAGTAGTCCCTAGTAAAATCCCAAAAAGGCACTGCCATTATACAAAAGAGAAATAAATCTGGTAAGGAGGCGAGTTAATGTTTAATTGATTGCAGTGTCAGAACATTCTTTGGAATCAACAAAATGTAAGACATTCTTTCACTTTGGGCACCAAAAGTGATTATACAGACTGACAAATACCTTCCTCAACCCGAGTGTCCCTCCCCATTGCCAGCCCATGGTCTACACTCATTTTCATCCCAGATGAAATCTTCTGCATTCTGACAAGTCTTTTTCTCATCTTTGACTGTAAGCAGCCCAGATCACCAACATCATCCAAAATGAATCCAAGCCTCCTCCTTCTTCAAATCCCAATGTAGTCCTAAGGTAGTTTCTAAAGAAAACCATGGAAATCATTCTTAAGCAGAAACCTGAATGTGTCAGCATAACATCTTTAGCAAACACAGAAGTCTTTGGGACACTCTGCTGTGGGGAAAGTTCTGTACACTAGGACTTGGGCATCTGCATCAGGGTTCTGAGTCTCAGACAGGACACTTCTAGCACAAAGGCCACTGTCTAAATCTGGACTGAANGAAGCAAACGTGAAATCTGTACTAAACCTTCACTTGCCCCATCATGATTTCCCTTTCTTGCAAAAGCCTTACTAACAGACACAACTGAAAAGAGGAAAGAGCATATCTAACACAAGTGTTCAGTACGTGATAATTTATTCATCTCATTATTTTATTTTGTCTCTCTGAATGTTATAGCATAAGGGTAATTTCTTGACAGATGTATTATATAAACACTGATTCTAAAAAATTCATTTCCCTCATTAAATTGCATTTATCCAATTACGCATTAAAGTGGCTTGTAATGCGAATGCACATTTTTCACATGACATTCCAAAGCAATGAACTGGAAAATGACACCTTGCCAAAATGGCATATTCATACATCTGATAATAGAATTGAAAGACAAAAAAAAAAAAAAAAAACCAAAAAAAAAACCCAAAAAAAACAACAAACAAAAAACTAACACCCA